>CALNHX010009246.1:0-51868 GCA_940337035.1 Agriotes lineatus | reverse complement strand
AATTCTAAGTCTATTAATGGGCACCTGTTAGTGATGGCAGGCTTACCAGGTCTAAAATTATTATATTTTGGTCGTCACTAGGTATCATGGTAGTACACAAATTATTTCTGTAGTTAATGTTTACTGAAAAAACGTGCTTTTCGGATATTTTAACACACCTTAATACTAAACTATTCAACATAAATTTTTGGATGCAGAAGAATTTAATATGGCAGATTTAAAGGGCTAAGTGAGCGCCAAATGCACTCCTACAGCGTATACAACCTCTACAATTAATTCTAAGTCTATTAATGGGCACCTGTTAGTGATGGCAGGCTTACCAGGTCTAAAATTAATATATTTGGTTCGTCACTAGGTATCACAGTAGTACAATAATTATTTCTGTAGTTCATATTAACTGAAAAACGTGCTTTTCAGATGTTTTAACGCACCTTATTATTTAACTATTGAACTTAAATTTTTTGGATGCAGAAAAATTTAATATAGCAGATTTATAGGGCTAAATAAACGCCAAATCTGCTCCTACAGCGTCTACAACATCTACAATTAATTCTAAGTCTGTTATTGGGCACCTGTTAGTAATGGCAGGCTTACCAGGTCTAAAATTATTATATTTTGGTCGTCACTAGGTATCATGGTAGTACACAAATTATTTCTGTAGTTAATGTTTACTGAAAAAACGTGCTTTTCGGATATTTTAACCCACCTTAATACTAAACTATTCAACATAAATTTTTGGATGCAGAAGAATTTAATATGGCAGATTTAAAGGGCTAAGTGAGCGCCAAATGCACTCCTACAGCGTATACAACCTCTACAATTAATTCTAAGTCTATTAATGGGCACCTGTTAGTGATGGCAGGCTTACCAGGTCTAAAATTATTATATTTTGGTCGTCACTAGGTATCATGGTAGTACACAAATTATTTCTGTAGTTAATGTTTACTGAAAAAACGTGCTTTTCGGATATTTTAACACACCTTAATACTAAACTATTCAACATAAATTTTTGGATGCAGAAGAATTTAATATGGCAGATTTAAAGGGCTAAGTGAGCGCCAAATGCACTCCTACAGCGTATACAACCTCTACAATTAATTCTAAGTCTATTAATGGGCACCTGTTAGTGATGGCAGGCTTACCAGGTCTAAAATTAATATATTTGGTTCGTCACTAGGTATCATGGTAGTACAATAATTATTTCTGTAATTAACATTTACTGAAAAACGTGCTTTTCGGAGGTTTTAAAGCACCTTAATACTAAACTATTGAACTTTAATTTTTTGGATGCAGAAAAATTTAATATAACAGATTTAAATGGCTAAATGAGCGCTAAATGCACTGCTGCAGCGTCTACAACATTTACAATTAATTCTAAGTCTGTTATTGGGCACCTGTTAGTGATGGCAGGCTTACCAGGTCTAAAATTATTATATTTTGGTCGTCACTAGGTATCATGGTATTACACTACTTATTTCTGTAGTTAATATTTACTGAAAAACGTGCTTTTCGGAGGTTTTAACGCACCTTAATACTAAACTATTAAACTAAAATTTTTGGATGCAGAAAAATTTAATATAGCAGATTTATAGGGCTAAATAAACGCCAAATCTGCTCCTACAGCGTCTACAACATCTACAATTAATTCTAAGTCTGGGATTGGGCACCTGTTAGTGATGGCAGGCTTACCAGGTCTAAAATTAATATATTTTGGTCGTCACTAGGTATCATGGTTGTACAATAATTATTTCTGTAATTAATATTTACTGAAAAACGTGCTTTTCAGAAGTTTTAACGAACCTTAATACTAAACTATTGAAGTTAAATTTTTTGGATGCAGAAAAATTTAATATAGCAGATTTATAGGGCTAAATAAACGCCAAATCTGCTCCTACAGCGTCTACAACATCTACAATTAATTCTAAGTCTGTTATTGGGCACCTGTTAGTAATGGCAGTCTTACCAGGTCTAAAATTATTATATTTTGGTCGTCCTTAGGTATCATGGTAGTACACTAATTATTTCTGTAGTTAATCTTTGCTGAAAAGCGTGATTTTCGGAGGTTTTAACGCTCCTTAATACTAAATTATTAAAATTAAATTTTTCGATGCAGAAGAATTTAATATAGCAGATTTAAAAGGCTAAATGAGCGCCTAATGCACTCCTACTGCGTCTACAACATCTACAATTAATTCTAAGTCTGTTATTGGGCACCTGTTAGTGATGGCAGGTTTACCAGGTCTAAAATTAATATATTTTGTTCGTCACTAGGTATCATGGTTGTACAATAATTATTTCTGTAATTAATATTTACTGAAAAACGTGCTTTTCAGAAGTTTTAACGAACCTTAATACTAAACTATTGAACTTAAATTTTTGGTTGCAGAAAATTTAATGTATCAGATTTATATGGCTAAATGGGCTCCAAGTGCACTTGTACAGCGTGTAAAATCTCTACGACCAATTCTAAGTCTGTTATTGAGCACCTGTTAGTGATGGCAGAATTACTAGGTCCAAAGTTATTATAATTTGGTCGTCACTAGGTATCACAGTAGTACAATAATTATTTCTGTATTTCATATTAACTGAAAATCGTGCTTTTCAGAGGTTTTAACGCACCTTAATATTTAACTATTGAACTTAAATTTTTTGGATGCAGAAAAATTTAATATAGCAGATTTAAATGGCTTAATGAGCGCCAAATGCACTCCTACAGCGTATACAACCGCTACGATTAATTCTAAGTCTATTAGTGGGCACCTGTTAGTAATGGCAGTATAACCAGGTCTAAAATTAATATATTTTGGTCGTCCCTAGGTATCATGGTAGTACACTAATTATTTCTGTAGTTAATCTTTACTGAAAAGCGTGCTTTTCGGAGGTTTTAACGCACCTTAATACTAATTTATTAAACTTAAATTTTTCGATGCAGAAGAATTTGATATAGCAGATTTAAATGGCTTAATGAGCGCCAAATGCACTCCTACAGCGTCTACAACCACTGCAATTAATTCTAAGTCGGTTATTGGGCACCTGTTAGTGATGGCAGGCTTACCAGGTCTAAAATTAATATATTTTGTTCGTCACTAGGTATCATGGTAGTACAATAATTATTTCTGTAATTAAAATTTACTGAAAAACGTGCTTTTCAGAAGTTTTAACGAACCTTAATACTAAACTATTGAACTTAAATTTTTTGGATGCAGAAAAATTTAATATAGCAGATTTATAGGGCTAAATAAACGCCAAATCTGCTCCTACAGCGTCTACAACATCTACAATTAATTCTAAGTCTGGTATTGGGCACCTGTTAGTAATGGCAGGCTTACCAGGTCTAAAATTAATATATTTTGTTCGTCACTAGGTATCATGGTTGTACAATAATTATTTCTGTAATTAATATTAACTTAAAAACGTGCTTTTCAGAAGTTTTAACGAACCTTAATACTAAACTATTGAACTTAAATTTTTGGTTGCAGAAAAATTTAATGTAGCAGATTTATATGGCTAAATGGGCTCCAAGTGCACTTGTACAGCGTGTGAAATCTCTACGACCAATTCTAAGTCTGTTATTGAGCACCTGTTAGTGATGGCAGAATTACTAGGACTAAAGTTATTATATTTTGGTCGTCACTAGGTATCACAGTAGTACAATAATTATTTCTGTAGTTCATATTAACTCAAAAACGTGCTTTTCAGAGGTTTTAACGCACCTTAATATTTAACTATTGAACTTAAATTTTTTGGATGCAGAAAAATTTAATATAGCAGATTTATAGGGCTAAATAAACGCCAAATGTGCTTCTACGGCGTCTACAACATTTACAATTAATTCTAAGTCTGTTATTGGGCACCTGTTAGTAATGGCAGGCTTACCAGGTCTAAAATTATTATATTTTGGTCGTCACTAGGTATCATGGTAGTACACAAATTATTTCTGTAGTTAATGTTTACTGAAAAACGTGCTTTTCGAAGATTTTAACGCACCTTAATACTAAACTATTCAACATAAATTTTTGGATGCAGAAGAATTTAATATGGCAGATTTAAAGGGCTAAGTGAGCGACAAATGCACTCCTACAGCGTATACAACCTCTACGATTAATTCTAAGTCAATTAATGGGCACCTGTTAGTGATGGCAGGCTTACCAGGTCTAAAATTATTATATTTTGGTCGTCACTAGGCATCATGGTACTACAGTACTTATTTCTGTAGTTAATATTTACTGAAAAAGGTGCTTTTCGGAGGTTTTAACGCACCTTAATACTAAACTATTCAACATAAATTTTTGGATGCAGAAGAATTTAATATGGCAGATTTAAAGGGCTCAGTGAGCACCAAATGCACTCCTACAGCGTATACAACCTCTACAATTAATTCTAAGTCTATTAATGGGCACCTGTTAGTGATGGCAGGCTTACCAGGTCTAAAATTAATATATTTTGTTCGTCACTAGGTATCATGGTAGTACAATAATTATTTCTGTAATTAATATTTACTGAAAAACGTGCTTTTCAGAAGTTTTAACGAACCTTAATACTAAACTATTGAACTTACATTTTTGGTTGCAGAAAAATTTAATGTAGCAGATTTAAATGGCTTAATGAGCGCCAAATGCACTCCTACAGCGTCTACAACATCTGCAATTAATTCTAAGTCTGTTATTGGGCACCTGTTAGTGATGGCAGGCTTACCAGGTCTAAAATTAATATATTTTGTTCGTCACTAGGTATCATGGTAATTAATATTTACTGAAAAACGTGCTTTTCAGAGATTTTAAAGCACCTTAATATTTTACTATTGTACTTAAATTTTTGGATGCAGAAGAATTTAATATTGCAGATTTATATGGATAACTGAGCGCAAAATGCACTCCTTTAGCGTATACAACCTCTACAAACAATTCAAAGCTTGTTATTTAGCACCTGGTAGTGATGGCAGGCGTACCAAGTGTAAAATTATTATATTTTGGTCGTCAGTAAGTATCCTAGTAGGACACTAATTATTTCTGAAGTTAATATTTACTGAAAAACGTACTTTTCGGAGGTTTTAACGGTCCTTAATACTAAACTATTGAACTTAAATTTTTTGGATGCAGAAAAATTTAATATAGCAGATTTATAGGGCTAAATAAACGCCAAATGTGCTCCTACGGCGTCTACAACCTCTACCATCAATTGTAAGTCTGTTATTGAGCATCTGTTAGTGATGGCAGGTATACCAAGTCTAAAATTATTATATTTTGGTCGTCACTAGGTATCATGGTAGTACACTACTTATTTCTGTAGTTAATATTTACTGAAAAACGAGCTTTTCGGAGGTTTTAAAGCACCTTAATACTATACTATTGAACTTAAATTTTTTGTTGCAGAAAAATTTAATATAACAGTTTTAAATGGCTAAATGAGCGCCAAATGCACTCCTACAGCGTCTACAACATTTACAATTAATTCTAAGTCTGTTATTGGGCACCTGTTAGTGATGGCAGGCTTACCAGGTCTAAAACTATTATGTTTTGGTCGTCACTAGGTATCATGGTAGTACACTACTTATTTCTGTAGTTAACATTTACTGAAAAACGTGCTTTTCGTAGGTTTTAACGCACCTTAATACTTAACTATTGAACTTAAATTTTTGGATGCAGAAGAATTTAATATAGCAGATTTAAAGGGCTCAATGAGCACCATATGCACTCCTACAGCGTATACAACCTCTACAATTAATTCAAAGTTTATTAATAGGAACCTGTTAGTGATGGCAGGCTTACCAGGTGTAAAATTAATAAATTTTGTTCGTCACTAGGTATCATGGTAGTACAATAATTATTTCTGTAATTAATGTTTACTGAAAAACGAGCTTTTCGGAGATTTTAACGCACCTTAATACTAAACTATTCAACATAAATTTTTGGATGCAGAAGAATTTAATATGGCAGATTTAAAGGGTTAAGTGAGCGCCAAATGCACTCCTACAGCGTATACAACCTCTACGATTAATTCTAAGTCAATTAATGGGCACCTGTTAGTGATGGCAGGCTTACCAGGTCTAGAATTAATATATTTTGTTCATCACTATTTATCATGGTAGTACACAAATTATTTCCGTAGTTAATATTTACTGAAAAACGTGTTTTTCAGAAGTTTTAACGCACCTTAATACTCAACTATTGAACTTAAATTTTTTGGATGCAGAAAAATTTAATGTAGTAGATTTATATGGCTAAATGGGCTCCAAGTGCACTCATACATCGTGTAAAATCTCTACGACCAATTCTAAGTGTGTTGTTGGAAACCTGTTAGTGATGGCAGGCTTACCAGGTCTAAAATTATTATATTTTGGTCGTCACTAGGTATCATGGTAGTACACAAATTATTTCTGTAGTTAACATTTACTGAAAAACGTGCTTTTCAGAGGTTTTAAAGCACCTTAATACTAAACTATTGAACTTTAATTTTTTGGATGCAGAAAAATTTAATATAACAGATTTAAATGGCTAAATGAGCGCTAAATGCACTGCTGCAGCGTCTACAACATTTACAATTAATTCTAAGTCTGTTATTGGGCACCTGTTAGTGATGGCAGGCTTACCAGGTCTAAAATTATTATATTTTGGTCGTCACTAGGTATCATGGTATTACACTACTTATTTCTGTAGTTAATATTTACTGAAAAACGTGCTTTTCGGAGGTTTTAACGCACCTTAATACTAAACTATTAAACTAAAAATTTTGGATGCAGAAAAATTTAATATAGCAGATTTATAGGGCTAAATAAACGCCAAATCTGCTCCTACAGTGTCTACAACATCTACAATTAATTCTAAGTCTGGGATTGGGCACCTGTTAGTGATGGCAGGCTTACCAGGTCTAAAATTAATATATTTTGTTCGTCACTAGGTATCATGGTTGTACAATAATTATTTCTGTAATTAATATTTACTGAAAAACGTGCTTTTCAGAAGTTTTAACGAACCTTAATACTAAACTATTGAACTTAAATTTTTTGGATGCAGAAAAATTTAATATAGCAGATTTATAGGGCTAAATGTACTCCAAGTGCACTTGTACAACGTGTGAAATCTCTACGACCAATTCTAAGTCTGTTATTGAGCACCTGTTAGTGATGGCAGAATTACTAGGTCCAAAGTTATTATAATTTGGTCATCACTAGGTATCACAGTAGTATAATAATTATTTCTGTATTTCATATTAACTGAAAATCGTGCTTTTCAGAGGTTTTAATGCACCTTAATATTTAACTATTGAACTTAAATTTTTTGGATGCAGAAAAATTTAATATAGCAGATTTAAATGGCTTAATGAGCGCCAAATGCACTCCTACAGCGTATACAACCGCTACGATTAATTCTAAGTCTATTAGTGGGCACCTGTTAGTGATGGCAGGCTTACCAGGTCTAAAATTAATATATTTTGTTCGTCACTAGCTATCACAGTAGTACAATAAATATTTCTATAGTTCATATTTACTCAAAAACGTGCTTTTCAGAGGTTTTAACACACCTTAATTTAAAAATATTGACCTTAAATTTTTTGGTTGCAGAAAAATATAATATATCAGATTTGTAGGGCTAAATAAACGCCAAATGCGCTCCTACAGCGTCTACAACCTCGACAATCAATTCTAAGTCTGTTATTGAGCATCTGTTAGTGATGGCAGGCGTACCAAGTCTAAAATTATTATATTTTGGTCGTCAGTAGGTATCATAGTAGTTCAATAATTATTTCTGTAGTTAATATTTATTGAAAAACGGACTTTTCGGAGGTTTTAACGCTCCTTAATACTAAACTATTAAACTTAAATTTTTTGGATGCAGAAAAATTTAATATAGCAGATTTAAATGGCTTAATGAGCGCCAAATGCACTCCTACAGTGTCTACAACATCTACAATTAATTCTAAGTCGGTTATTGGGCACCTGTTAGTAATGGCAGTCTAACCAGGTCTAAAATTATTATATTTTGGTCGTCCCTAGGTATCATGGTAGTACACTAATTATTTCTGTAGTTAATCTTTACTGAAAAGCGTGCTTTTCGGAGGTTTTAACGCACCTTAATACTAATTTATTAAACTTAAATTTGTCGATGCAGAAGAATTTAATATAGCAGATTTAAAGGGCTTAATGAGCGCCTAATGCACTCCTACAGCGTCTACAACATCTACAATTAATTCTAAGTCTGTTATTGAGCACCTGTTAGTGATGGCAGGCTTACCAGTTCTAAAATTATTATATTTTGGTCGTCACTAGGTATCATGGTAGTACACTACTTTTTTCAGTAGTTAATATTTACTGAAAAACGTAGTTTTCGGAGGTTTTAACGCTCCTTAATACTATACTATTGAACATCATTTTTTGGATGCAGAAAAATTTAATATAGCAGATTTAAATGGCTTAATGAGCGCCAAATGCACTCCTACAGCGTCTACAACCACTGCAATTAATTCTAAGTCGGTTATTGGGCACCTGTTAGTGATGGCAGGCTTACCAGGTCTAAAATTAATATATTTTGGTCGTCACTAGGTATCATGGTAGTACACTACTTATTTCTGTAGTTAACATTTACTGAAAAACGTGCTTTTCGGAGGTTTTAAAGCACCTTAATACTAAACTATTGAACTTTAATTTTTTGGATGCAGCAAAATTTAATATAACAGATTTAAATGGCTAAATGAGCGCTAAATGCACTGCTGCAGCGTCTACAACATTTACAATTAATTCTAAGTCTGTTATTGGGCACCTGTTAGTGATGGCAGGCTTACCAGGTCTAAAATTATTATATTTTGGTCGTCACTAGGTATCATGGTATTACACTACTTATTTCTGTAGTTAATATTTACTGAAAAACGTGCTTTTCGGAGGTTTTAACGCACCTTAATACTAAACTATTAAACTAAAATTTTTGGATGCAGAAAAATTTAATATAGCAGATTTATAGGGCTAAATAAACGCCAAATCTGCTCCTACAGCGTCTACAACATCTACAATTAATTCTAAGTCTGGGATTGGGCACCTGTTAGTGATGGCAGGCTTACCAGGTCTAAAATTAATATATTTTGTTCGTCACTAGGTATCATGGTTGTACAATAATTATTTCTGTAATTAATATTTACTGAAAAACGTGCTTTTCAGAAGTTTTAACGAACCTTAATACTAAACTATTGAACTTAAATTTTTTGGATGCAGAAAAATTTAATATAGCAGATTTATAGGGCTAAATGTACTCCAAGTGCACTTGTACAACGTGTGAAATCTCTACGACCAATTCTAAGTCTGTTATTGAGCACCTGTTAGTGATGGCAGAATTACTAGGTCTAAAGTTATTATATTTTGGTCGTCACTAGGTATCACAATAGTACAATAATTATTTCTGTACTTCATATTAACTGAAAAACGTACTTTTCAGAGGTTTTAACGCACCTTATTATTTAACTATTGAACTTAAATTTTTTGGATGCAGAAAAATTTAATATAGCAGATTTATAGGGTTAAATAAACGCCAAATGTGCTCCTACAGCGTCTACAACATTTACAATTAATCCTAAGTCTGTTATTGGGCACCTGTTAGTAATGGCAGGCTTACCAGGTCTAAAATTATTATATTTTGGTCGTCACTAGGTATCATGGTAGTACACAAATTATTTCTGTAGTTAATGTTTACTGAAAAAAACGTGCTTTTCGGAGATTTTAACACACCTTAATACTAAACTATTCAACATAAATTTTTGGATGCAGAAGAATTTAATATGGCAGATTTAAAGGGCTAAGTGAGCGCCAAATGCACTCCTACAGCGTATACAACCTCTACAATTAATTCTAAGTCTATTAATGGGCACCTGTTAGTGATGGCAAGCTTACCAGGTCTAAAATTAATATATTTTGTTCGTCACTAGGTATCATGGTAGTACAATAATTATTTCTGTAATTAATATTTACTGAAAAACGTGCTTTTCAGAAGTTTTAACGAACCTTAATACTAAACTATTAAACTTAAATTTTTTGGATGCAGAAAAATTTAATATAGCAGATTTATAGGGCTAAATAAACGCCAAATCTGCTCCTACAGCGTCTACAACATCTACAATTAATTCTAAGTCTGGGATTGGGCACCTGTTAGTGATGGCAGTCTTACCAGGTCTAAAATTAATATATTTTGTTCGTCACTAGGTATCATGGTTGTACAATAATTATTTCTGTAATTAATATTTACTGAAAAACGTGTTTTTCAGAAGTTTTAACGAACCTTAATACTAAACTATTGAACTTAAATTTTTTGGATGCAGAAAAATTTAATATAGCAGATTTATAGGGCTAAATAAACGAAAAATCTGCTCCTACAGCGCCTACAACATTTACAATTAATTCTAAGTCTGTTATTGGGCACCTGTTAGTAATGGCAGGCTTACCAGGTCTAAAATTATTATATTTTGGTCGCACTAGGTATCATGGTAGTACACAAATTATTTCTGTAGTTAATGTTTACTGAAAAAACGTGCTTTTCGGAGATTTTAACACACCTTAATACTAAAATATTCAACATAAATTTTTGGATGCAGAAGAATTTAATATGGCAGATTTAAAGGGCTAAGTGAGCGCCAAATGCACTCCTACAGCGTATACAACCTCTACATTTAATTCTAAGTCTATTAATGGGCACCTGTTAGTGATGGCAGGCTCACCAGGTCTAAAATTAATATATTTTGTTCGTCACTAGGTATCATGGTAGTACAATAATTATTTCTGTAATTAATATTTACTGAAAAACGTGCTTTTCAGAAGTTTTAACGAACCTTAATACCAAACTATTAAACTTAAATTTTTTGGATGCAGAAAAATTTAATATAGCAGATTTATATGGCTAAATAAACGCCAAATCTGCTCCTACAGCGTCTACAACATCTACAATTAATTCTAAGTCTGGGATTGGGCACCTGTTAGTGATGGCAGTCTTACCAGGTCAAAAATTAATATATTTTGTTCGTCACTAGGTATCATGGTTGTACAATAATTATTTATGTAATTAATATTTACTGAAAAACGTGCTTTTCAGAAGTTTTAACGAACCTTAATACTAAACTATTAAACTTAAATTTTTTGGATGCAGAAAAATTTAATATAGCAGATTTATATGGCTAAATAAACGCCAAATCTGCTCCTACAGCGTCTACAACATCTACAATTAATTCTAAGTCTGGGATTGGGCACCTGTTAGTGATGGCAGTCTTACCAGGTCAAAAATTAATATATTTTGTTCGTCACTAGGTATCATGGTTGTACAATAATTATTTCTGTAATTAATATTAACTTAAAGACGTGCTTTTCAGAAGTTTTAACGAACCTTAATACTAAACTATTGAGCTTAAATTTTTGGTTGCAGAAAAATTTAATGTAGCAGATTTATATGGCTAAATGGGCTCCAAGTGCACTTGTACAGCGTGTGAAATCTCTACGACCAATTCTAAGTCTGTTATTGAGCACCTGTTAGTGATGGCAGAATTACTAGGTCTAAAGTTATTATATTTTGGTCGTCACTAGGTATCACAGTAGTACAATAATTATTTCTGTAGTTCATATTAACTGAAAAACGTGCTTTTCAGAGGTTTTAACGCACCTTATTATTTAACTATTGAACTTAAATTTTTTGGATGCAGAAAAATTTAATATAGCAGATTTATAGGGCTAAATAAACGCCAAATGTGCTCCTACGGCGTCTACAACATTTACAATTAATTCTAAGTCTGTTATTGGGCACCTGTTAGTGATGGCAGGCTTACCAGGTCTAAAATTAATATATTTTGTTCGTCACTAGGTATCATGGTTGTACAATAATTATTTCTGTAATTAATATTAACTGAAAAACGTGCCTTTCAGAAGTTTTAACGAACCTTAATACTAAACTATTGAACTTAAATTTTTTCGATGCAAAAAAATTTAATATAGCAGATTTATATTGCTAAATAAACGCCAAATCTGCTCCTACAGCGACTACAACATCTACAATTAATTCTAAGTCTATTAATGGGCACCTGTTAGTGATGGCAGGCTTACCAGGTCTAAAATTAATATATTTTGTTCGTCACTAGGTATCATGGTAGTACAATAATTATTTCTGTAATTAAAATTTACTGAAAAACGTGCTTTTCAGAAGTTTTAACGAACCTTAATACTAAACTATTGAACTTAAATTTTTTGGATGCAGAAAAATTTAATATAGGAGATTTATAGGGCTAAATAAACGCCAAATCTGCTCCTACAGCGTCTACAACATCTACAATTAATTCTAAGTCTTGTATTGGGCACCTGTTAGTAATGGCAGGCTTATCAGGTCTAAAATTATTATATTTTGGTCGTCACTAGGTATCATGGTAGTACACAAATTATTTCTGTAGTTAATGTTTACTGAAAAAACGTGCTTTTCGGAGATTTTAACACACCTTAATACTAAACTATTCAACATAAATTTTTGGATGCAGAAGAATTTAATATGGCAGATTTAAAGGGCTAAGTGAGCGCCAAATGCACTCCTACAGCGTATACAACCTCTACAATTAATTCTAAGTCTATTAATGGGCACCTGTTAGTGATGGCAGGCTCACCAGGTCTAAAATTAATATATTTTGTTCGTCACTAGGTATCAAGGTAGTACAATAATTATTTCTGTAATTAATATTTACTGAAAAACGTGCTTTTCAGAAGTTTTAACGAACCTTAATACTAAACTATTAAACTTAAATTTTTTGGATGCAGAAAAATTTAATATAGCAGATTTATAGGGGTAAATAAACGCCAAATCTGCTCCTACAGCGTCTACAACATCTACAATTAATTCTAAGTCTGGGATTGGACACCTGTTAGTGATGGCAGTCTTACCAGGTCTAAAATTATTATATTTTGGTCGTCACTAGGTATCATGGTAGTACACAAATTATTTCTGTAGTTAATGTTTACTGAAAAACGTGCTTTTCAAAGATTTTAACGCACCTTAATACTAAACTATTCAACATAAATTTTTGGATGCAGAAGAATTTAATATGGCAGATTTAAAGGGCTAAGTGAGCGCCAAATGCACTCCTACAGCGTATACAACCTCTACGATTAATTCTAAGTCAATTAATGGGCACCTGTTAGTGATGGCAGGCTTACCAGGTCTAAAATTATTATATTTTGGTCGTCACTAGGCATCATGGTACTACAGTACTTATTTCTGTAATTAATGTTTACTGAAAAACGTGCTTTTCGGAGGTTTTGCCGCACCTTAATACTAAACTATTCAACATAAATTTTTGGATGCAGAAGAATTTAATATGGCAGATTTAAAGGGCTCAATGAGCACCAAATGCACTCCTACAGCGTATACAACCTCTACAATTAATTCTAAGTCTATTAATGGGCACCTGTTAGTGATGGCAGGCTTACCAGGTTTAAAATTAATATATTTTGTTCGTCACTAGGTATCATGGTAGTACAATAATTATTTCTGTAATTAATATTTACTGAAAAACGTGCTTTTCAGAAGTTTTAACGAACCTTAATACTAAACTATTGAACTTACATTTTTGGTTGCAGAAAAATGTAATGTAGCAGATTTAAATGGCTTAATGAGCGCCAAATGCACTCCTACAGCGTCTACAACATCTGCAATTAATTCTAAGTCTGTTATTGGGCACCTGTTAGTGATGGCAGGCTTACCAGGTCTAAAATTAATATGTTTGTTCGTCACTAGGTATCATGGTAATTAATATTTACTGAAAAACGTGCTTTTCAGAGATTTTAAAGCACCTTAATATTTAACTATTGTACTCTAATTTTTGGATGCAGAAGAATTTAATATTGCAGATTTATATGGATAACTGAGCGCAAAATGCACTCCTTTAGCGTATACAACCTCTACAAACAATTCAAAGCTTGTTATTTAGCACCTGGTAGTGATGGCAGGCGTACCAAGTGTAAAATTATTATATTTTGGTCGTCAGTAAGTATCCTAGTGGGACACTAATTATTTCTGTAGTTAATATTTACTGAAAAACGTACTTTTCGGAGGTTTTAACGGTCCTTAATACTAAACTATTGAACTTAAATTTTTTGGATGCAGAAAAATTTAATATAGCAGATTTATAGGGCTAAATAAACGCCAAATGTGCTCCTACGGCGTCTGCAACCTCTACCATCAATTGTAAGTCTGTTATTGAGCATCTGTTAGTGATGGCAGGTATACCAAGTCTAAAATTATTATATTTTGGTCGTCACTAGGTATCATGGTAGTACACTACTTATTTCTGCAGTTAATATTTACTGAAAAACGTGCTTTTCGGAGGTTTTAACGCACCTTAATACTATACTATTGAACTTAAATTTTTTGTTGCAGAAAAATTTAATATAACAGTTTTAAATGGCTAAATGAGCGCCAAATGCACTCCTACAGCGTCTACAACATTTACAATTAATTCTAAGTCTGTTATTGGGCACCTGTTAGTGATGGCAGGCTTACCAGGTCTAAAACTATTATGTTTTGGTCGTCACTAGGTATCATGGTAGTACACTACTTATTTCTGTAGTTAACATTTACTGAAAAACGTGCTTTTCGTAGGTTTTAACGCACCTTAATACTTAACTATTGAACTTAAATTTTTGGATGCAGAAGAATTTAATATAGCAGATTTAAAGGGCTCAATGAGCACCAAATGCACTCCTACAGCGTATACAACCTCTACAATTAATTCAAAGTTTATAGTTTATTAATAGGAACCTGTTAGTGATGGCAGGCTTACCAGGTGTAAAATTAATAAATTTTGTTCGTCACTAGGTATCATGGTAGTACAATAATTATTTCTGTAATTAATGTTTACTGAAAAACGTGCTTTTCGGAGATTTTAACGCACCTTAATACTAAACTATTCAACATAAATTTTTGGATGCAGAAGAATTTAATATGGCAGATTTAAAGGGTTAAGTGAGCGCCAAATGCACTCCTACAGCGTATACAACCTCTACGATTAATTCTAAGTCAATTAATGGGCACCTGTTAGTGATGGCAGGCTTACCAGGTCTAGAATTAATATATTTTGTTCATCACTATTTATCATGGTAGTACACAAATTATTTCCGTAGTTAATATTTACTGAAAAACGTGTTTCTCAGAAGTTTTAACGCACCTTAATACTCAACTATTGAACTTAATTTTTTTGGATGCAGAAAAATTTAATGTAGTAGATTTATATGGCTAAATGGGCTCCAAGTGCACTCATACATCGTGTAAAATCTCTACGACCAATTCTAAGTGTGTTGTTGGGAACCTGTTAGTGATGGCAGGCTTACCAGGTCTAAAATTATTATATTTTGGTCGTCACTAGGTATCATGGTAATACAGTACTTATTTCTGTAATTAATATTTACTGAAAAACGTGCCTTTCGGAGGTTTTAACGCACCTTAATACTAAACAATCAAACTTGAATTTTTTGGATGCAGAAAAATTTAATATAACAGATTTAAATCGCTAAATGAGCGCCAAATGCACTCCTACAGCGTCTACAACATTTACAGTTAATTCTAAGTCTGTTATTGGGCACCTGTTAGTGAAGACAGGCTTACCAGGTCTAAAATTATTATATTTTGGTCGTCACTAGGTATCATGGTAGTACACAAATTATTTCTGTAGTTAATATTTACTGAAAAACGTGCTTTTCGGAGGTTTTAAAGCACCTTAATGCTAAACTATTGAACTTAAATTTTTGGATGCAGAAGAATTTAATATAGCATATTTAAACGGTTAAGTGAGCGCCAAATGCACTCCTACAGCGTATACAACCTCTACGATTAATTCTAACTCTATTAATGGGCACCTGTTAGTGATGGCAGGCTTACCAGGTCTAAAATTAATATATTTTGTTCGTCACTAGGTATCATGGTAGTACAATAATTACTTCTGTAGTTAATATTTACTGAAAAAGGTGATTTTCAGTAGTTTTAACGCACCTTAATACTAAACTATTGAACTTAAATTTTTGGTTGCAGAAAAATTTAGTGTAGTTGATTAATATGGCTAAATGGGCTCCAAGTGCACTCATACAGCGTGTAAAATCTCTACGACCAATTCTCAGTCTGTTATTGGTCACCTGTTAGTGATGGCAGGGCTACCAGGTCTAAAATTAATATATTTTGGTCGTCACTAGGTATCATGGCAGTACAATAATTATTTCTGTAGAGTTAATATTTACTGATACACGAACATTTCGGAGGTTTTAACGCTCCTTAATACTAAACTATTGATCTTAAATTTTTGGATGCGGAAGAATCTAATATAGCAGATTTAAAGGGCTAAATGAGCGCCAAATGCACTCCTACAGCGTCCACAACCTCTACAATTAATTCTGCGTCTGTTATTGGTCACCTGTTAGTGATGGAAGGGTTACCTGGTCTAAAATTAATATATTTTGGTCGTCAGTAGGTATCATAGTAGTAAAATAATTATTTCTGTAGTTAATATTTACTGAAAAAAACGTGCTTTTCAGAGGTTATAAAGCACCTTAATACTACACTATTGAACTAAAATTTTTGGATGAAAAAAATTGTAATATGGAAGATTAATATGGCTAAATGAGCGAAAATGCACTCCTACGGCGTCTACATCCTCTACATTGAAATATAATTGGGCACCTGGTAGTGATGGCAGGCGTACCAAATCTAAAATGATTATATTTTGGTCGTCAGTAGGTATCATAGTAGTAAAATAATTATTTCTGTAGTTAATATTTACTGAAAAAACGTGATTTTTAGAGGTTATAAAGCACCTTAATACTACACTATTGAACTAAAATTTTTGGATGCAGAAAAATTTAATATAGCAGATTTAAATGGCTAAATGAGCGCCAAATGCACTCCTACAGCGTCTACAATATCTACAATTAATTCTAAGTCTAATATTGGTCACCTGTTAGTGATGGCAGGCTTACCGGGTCTAAAACTATTATATTTTGGTCATCACTAGTTATTATAGTAGTACAATAATTATTTCTGTAGTTTATATTTACTGAAAAACGTGCTTTTCAGAAGTTTTAACGCACCTTAATACCACAATATTGAACTTAATTTTTTTGAATGCAGACAAATTTAATATAGAAGAATAATATGTCTAAATGAACGTCAAATGCACTCCTACGGCGACTACAACCTCTACAATGAATTTCAAGGCTGTTAGTGGGCAGCTGTTAGTGATGGCAGGAGTACCAAGTCTAAAATTATTATATTTTGATCGTCAGTAGGTATCATAGTAGTACAATAATTATTTCTGTAGTTCATATTTACTGAAAAAACGTGCTTTTCAGAGGTTATAAAGCACCTTAATACTACACTATTGAACTAAAATTTTTGGATGCAGAAAAATTTAATATAGCAGATTTAAATGGCTAAATGAGCGCTAAATGCACTCCTACAGCGTCTACAACCTCTACAATGAATTGTAAGTTTGTTATTGTGCATCTGCTAGTGATGGCAGGCTTACCAGGTCTAAAATTATTATATTTTGGTCGTCACCTAGTTATCATGGTAGTACAATAATTATTTGTGTAGTTCATATTTACTGAAAAACGTGCTTTTCAAAGGTTTTAGCGCACCTTAATACTACACTAGTGAACTAAAATTTTTGGATGCAGAAATATTTAATATGGAAGATTAATATGTCTAAATGAGCGCCAAATGCACTCCTACGGCGTCTACAACCTCTACAATGAATTGTAAGTCTGTTACTGGGCAGCTGTTAGTGATGGCAGGTGTACCAATTCTAAAATTATTATATTTTGGTCGTCACCCAGTTATCATGGTAGTACAATAATTATTTGTGTAGTTCATATTTACTGAAAAACGTGCTTTTCAGAGGTTTTAACGCACTTTAATACTACACTATTGAACTTAATTTTTTTGAATGCAGAAAAATTTAATATAGCAGATTTAAATGGCTAAATTAGCGCCAAATGCACTCCTACAGCGTCTATAACATCTACAAGTAATTCTAAGTCTGATATTGGCCACCTGTTAGTGATGGCAGGCTTACCGGGTCTAAAATTATTATATTTTGGTCGTCACTAGTTATTATAGTAGTACAATAATTATTTCTGTAGTTTATATTTACTGAAAATGTGCTTTTCAAAGGTTTTAGCGCACCTTAATACTACACTATTGAACTAAAATTTTTGGATGCAGAAATATTTAATATGGAAGATTAATATGTCTAAATGAGTGCTAAATGCACTCCTACGGCGTCTGCAACCTCTACAATGAATTGTAAGTGTGTTACTGGGCAGCTGTTAGTGATGGCAGGTGTACCAATTCTAAAATTATTATATTTTGGTCGTCACACAGTTATCATGGTAGTACAATAATTATTTGTGTAGTTCATATTTACTGAAAAACGTGCTTTTCAGAGGTTTTAACGCACTTTAATACTACACTATTGAACTTAATTTTTTTGAATGCAGAAAAATTTAATATAGCAGATATAAATAGCTAAATTAGCGCCAAATGCACTCCTACAGCGTCTATAACATCTACAATTAATTCTAAGTCTGATATTGCTCACCTGTTAGTGATGGCAGGCTTACCGGGTCTAAAATTATTATATTTTGGTCGTCACTAGTTATTATAGTAGTACAATAATTATTTCTGTAGTTTATATTTACTGAAAACGTGCTTTTCAAAGGTTGTAGCGCACCTTAATACTACACTATTGAACTAAAATTTTTGGATGCAGAAATATTTAATATGGAAGATTAATATGTCTAAATGAGCGCCAAATGCACTCCTACGGCGTCTACTACCTCTACAATGAATTGTAAGTGTGTTACTGGGCAGCTGTTAGTGATGGCAGGTGTACCAATTCTAAAATTATTATATTTTGGTCGTCACCCAGTTATCATGGTAGTACAATAATTATTTCTGTAGTTCATATTTACTGAAAAACGTGCTTTTCAGAGGTTTTAACGCACTTTAATACTACACTATTGAACTTAATTTTTTTGAATGCAGAAAAATTTAATACAGCAGATTTAAATGGCTAAATTAGCGCCAAATGCACTCCTACAGCGTCTACAACATCTACAATTAATTCTAAGTCTGATATTGGTCACCTGTTAGTGATGGCAGGCTTACCGGGTCTAAAATTATTATATTTTGGTCGTCACTGGTTATTATAGTAGTATAATAATTATTTCTGTAGTTTATATTTACTGAAAAACGTGCTTTTCAGAAGTTTTAACGCACCTTAATACCACAATATTGAACTTAATTTTTTTGAATGCAGACAAATTTAATATAGAAGATTGGTATGGCTAAATGAGCGCCAAATGCACTCCTACAGCGTCTACAATCTCTACAATAAATTGCAAGTCTGTTATTGGGCATCTGCTAGTGATGGCAGGCTTACCAGGTCTAACGTTATTATATTTTGGTCGTCACCTAGTTATCATGGTAGTACAATAATTATTTGTGTAGTTCATATTTACTGAAAAACGTGCTTTTCAAAGGTTTTAGCGCACCTTAATACTACACTATTGAACTAAAATTTTTGGATGCAGAAATATTTAATATGGAAGATTAATATGTCTAAATGAGCGCCAAATGCACTCCTACGGCGTCTACAACCTCTACAATGAATTGTAAGTCTGTTACTGGGCAGCTGTTAGTGATGGCAGGTGTACCAATTCTAAAATTATTATATTTTGGTCGTCACCTAGTTATCATGGTAGTACAATAATTATTTGTATAGTTCATATTTACTGAAAAACGTGCTTTTCAAAGGTTTTAACGCACCTTAATACTACGCTATGGAACTTAATTTTTGGATCCAAACAAATTTAATATAGAAGATTAATATGGCTAAATGAGCGCCAAATGCACTCCTACAGCGTCTACAACCTCTACAATGAATTGCAAGTCTGTTATTGGGCATCTGCTAGTGATGGCAGGCTTACCAGGTCTAAAACTATTATATTTTAGTCGTCACTAGGTATCATTGTAGTGCAATAATTATTTCTGTAGTTCATATTTACTGAAAAACGTGCTTTTCAGAGGTTTTAAAGCACTTTAATACTACACTATTGAACTTAATTTTTTTGAATGCAGAAAAATTTAATATAGCAGATTTAAATGGCTAAATTAGCGCCAAATGCAGTCCTACAGCGTCTACAACATCTACAATTAATTCTAAGTCTGATATTGGTCACCTGTTAGTGATGGCAGGCTTACCAGGTCTAAAACTATTATATTTTAGTCGTCACTAGGTATCATTGTAGTGCAATAATTATTTCTGTAGTTCATATTTACTGAAAAACGTTCTTTTCAAAGGTTTTAGCGCACCTTAATACTACACTATTGAACTTAAATTTTTGGATGCAGAAAAATTTAATATGGAAGATTAATATGGCTAAATGAGCGAAAATGCACTCCTCCGGCGTCTACATCCTCTACATTGAAATATAATTGGGCACCTGTTAGTGATGGCAGGCGTACCAAGTCTAAAATGATTATATTTTGGTCGTCAGTAGGTATCATAGTAGTAAAATAATTATTTCTGTAGTTAATATTTACTGAAAAAACGTGCTTTTCAGAGGTTATAAGGCACCTTAATACTACACTATTGAACTAAAATTTTTGGATGCAGAAAAATTTAATATAGCAGATTTAAATGGCTAAATGAGCGCCAAATGCACTCCTACAGCGTCTACAACATCTACAATTAATTCTAAGTCTGATATTGGGCACCTGTTAGTGATGGCAGGCTTACCAGGTCTAAAACTATTATATTTTAGTCGTCACTAGGTATCATTGTAGAGCAATAATTATTTCTGTAGTTCATATTTACTGAAAAACGTGCTTTTCAGAGGTTTTAACGCACTTTAATACTACACTATTGAACTTAATTTTTTTGAATGCAGAAAATTTTAATATAGCAGATGTAAATGGCTAAATTAGCGCCAAATGCACTCCTACAGCGTCTACAACATCTACAATTATTTCTAAGTCTGATATTGGTCACCTGTTAGTGATGGCAGGCTTACCGGGTCTAAAATTATTATATTTTGGTCGTCACTAGTTATTATAGTAGTACAATAATTATTTCTGTAGTTCATATTTACTGAAAAACGTGCTTTTCAGAAGTTTTAATGCACCTTAATACCACAATATTGAACTTAATTTTTTTGAATGCAGACAAATTTATTATAGAAGAATAATATGTCTAAATGAGCGCCAAATGCACTCCTACGGCGTCTACAACCTCTAAATGAATTGTAAGGTTGTTACTGTGCAGCCGTTAGTGATGGCATGAGTACCAAGTCTAAAATTATTATATTTTGATCGTCAGTAGGTATCATAGTAGTACAATAATTATTTCTGTAGTTCACATTTACTGAAAAACGTGCTTTTCAGAGGTTTTAACGCACCTTAATACTACACTATGGAACTTATTTTTTGGATCCAAAAAAATTTAATATAGAAGATTAATATGGTTAAATGAGCGCCAAATGCACTCCTACAGCGTCTACAACCTCTACAAAGATTGCAAGTCTGTTATTGGGCATCTGCTAGTGATGGCAGGCTTACCAGGTCTAAAATTATTATATTTTGGTCGTCACCTAGTTATCATGGTAGTACAATAATTATTTGTGTAGTTCATATTTACTGAAAAACGTGCTTTACAAAGGTTTTAGCGCACCTTAATACTACACTATTGAACCTAAAATTTTTCGATACAGAAAAATTTAATATAGCACATTTCAATGGCTAAATAAGCGCCAAATGCACTCCTACAGCGTCTATAACATCTACAATTAATTCTAAGTCTGATATTGGGCACCTGTTAGTGATGGCTGGCTTACCAGGCATAAAATTATTATATTTTGGTCGTCATTAGGTATCATGGTAGTACACTAATTATTTCTGTAGTTAATATTTACTGAAAAACGTGCTTTTCGGAGGTTTTAAGGCACCTTAATACTAACCTATTGAAATTAAATTTTTGGAAACAGAAAAATTTAATATAGCAAATTTAAATGGCTAAATGAGCGCCAAATGCACTCCTACAGAGTCTACAACATTTACAATTAATTCTAAGTATGTTATTGGGCACCTGTTAGTGATGGCATGCTAACCAGGTCTAAAATTATTATATTTTGGTCGTCACTAGGTACCATGGTAGTACAATAATTATTTCTGTAGTTAATATTTACTGAAAAACGTGCTTTTCAGAGGTTTTAAAGCACCTTAATATTAAACTACTTAACTTAAGTTTTTTGGATGCAGAAAAATTTAATATAGCAGATTTAAATGGCTAAATGAGCGCCAAATCCACTCCTACAGCGTGTACAACATCTACAATTAATTTTAAGTCTGTTATTGTCAACCTTTTAGTGATGGCAGGCTTACAAGGTCTAAAATTATTATATTTTGGCCGTCAGTAGGTATCAAAGTAATACAATAATTATTTCAATAGTTAATATTTACTAAAAACGTGCTTTTCAGAGGTTTTAACTCACCTTAATACTAAACTATTGAACTTAAATTTGGATGCAGAAAAATGTAATATATCAGATTTATATGGCTAAATAGGCTCCAAGTGCACTCATACAGCGTGTAAAAACTCTACGACCTATTCTAAGTCTGTTATTGAGCACCTGTTAAAGATGGCAGAATTACTAGGTTTAAAATTATTATATTTTGGTCGTCACTAGGTATCACAGTAGTAGAATAATTATTTCTGTAGTTCATATTTACTGAAAAACGTGCTTTTCCGAGTTTTTAACACGCCTTAATATTAAACTATTGAACTTAATTTTTTTGGATGAAGAAAAATTTAATATAGCAGATTTTTATAGCTAAATGAACGCCAAATGCGCTCCTACAGAGTCTACAACCTCAGCAATCAATTGTAAGTATGTTATTGAGCATCTGTTAGTGATGCCAGGCGTACCAAGTCTTAAATTATTATAGTTTATCGTCAGTAGGTATCATAGTAGTACAATAATTATTTCTGTAGTTAACTTTTACTGAAAAACGTACTTTTCGGAGGATTTAACGCTCCTTAATACTAAACTATTGAGCTTAAATTTTTTGGATGCAGAAAAATTTTATATAGCAGATTTAAATGGCTAAATGAGTGCCAAATGCACTCCTACAGCGTCTACAACATCTAAAATTAATTCTAAGTCTGTTACTTGACACCTGTTAGTGATGGCAGGATTACCAGGTCTAAAATTATTATATTTCTGTCTTTACTAGGTATCATGGTAGTACACTAATTATTTCTGTAGTTAATATTTACTGAAATACCTGCTTTTCGGAGGTTTTAACGCAACTTAATACTAAACTATTGAACTTAAATTTTTGGATGCAGAAGAATCTAGTATATCAGATTTAAAGGTCTAAATGAGCGCCAAATGCACTCCTACAGTGTCCACAACCTCTACAATTAATTCTGAGTCTGTTATTGGGCACCTATTAGTGATGGCAGGGTTACCAGGTCTAAAATTAATATATTTTTGTCGTCACTAGGTATCATGGCAGTACAATAATTATTTCTGTAGTTAATATTTACTGAAAAACGTGATTTTCAGACGTTTTAGCGCATCTTAATAGTAAACTTGAACATTTTGGATGCAAAAAATTTAATATAGCAGATTTAAATGGCTAAATAAGCGCCAAATCCACTCCTACAGCGTGTACAACATCTACAATTAATTTTAAGTCTCTTATTGTCAACCTTTTAGTGATGGCAGGCTTACAAGGTCTAAAATTATTATATTTTGGTCGTCAGTAGGTATCAAAGTAATACAATAATTATTTCAATAGTTAATATTTACTAAAAACGTGCTTTTCAGAGGTTTTAACTCACCTTAATACTAAACTATTGAACTTAAATTTGGATGCAGAAAAATGTAATATATCAGATTTATATGGCTAAATAGGCTCCAAGTGCACTCATACAGCGTGTAAAAACTCTACGACCTATTCTAAGTCTGTTATTGAGCACCTGTTAGGGATGGCAGAATTACTAGGTTTAAAATTATTATATTTTGGTCGTCACTAGGTATCACAGTAGTACAATAATTATTTCTGTAGTTCATATTTACTGAAAAACGTGCTTTTCCGAGTTTTTAACACGCCTTAATATTAAACTATTGAACTTAATTTTTTTGGATGAAGAAAAATTTAATATAGCAGATTTATATAGCTAAATGAACGCCAAATGCGCTCCTACAGAGTCTACAACCTCAGCAATCAATTGTAAGTCTGTTATTGAGCACCTGTTAGTGATGGCAGGATTACCAGGTCTAAAATTATTATATTTCTGTCGTTACTAGGTATCATGGTAGTACACTAATTATTTCTGTAGTTAATATTTACTGAAATACCTGCTTTTCGGAGGTTTTAACGCAACTTAATACTAAACTATTGAACTTAAATTTTTGGATGCAGAAGAATCTAGTATATCAGATTTAAAGGTCTAAATGAGCGCCAAATGCACTCCTACAGCGTCCACAACCTCTACAATTAATTCTGAGTCTGTTATTGGGCACCTATTAGTGATGGCAGGGTTACCAGGTCTAAAATTAATATATTTTGGTCGTCACTAGGTATCATGGCAGTACAATAATTATTTCTGTAGTTAATATTTACTGAAAAACGTGATTTTCAGACGTTTTAGCGCATCTTAATAGTAAACTTAAACATTTTGGATGCACAAACATTTAATATAGCAGATTTATTTGGCTGAATGTGTTTAAAATACACTCCTACAGCGTCTACATCCTCTACATTTAATTCTAAGTTTGATATTGAGCACCTGTTACTGATGGCAGGCTTGCCCGGTCTAAAATTATTATATTTTAGTTGTCACTAGGTATCATAGTAGTACAATAATAATTATTTCTGTAGTTAATATTTACTTAAAAACGTGGTTTTCTGACGTTTTAGCGCACCTTAGCATTAAACTTGACCTTTCTAGATGCAGAAAAATTTAATATAGCAGCTTTTGTGGCTAAATGAGCTCCAAATTCACTCATACAGCGTGTAAAACCTCTATAATCAATTCTAAGTCTGTTATTGACCAGCTGTTATTGATGGAAGGCCTACCAGGTTTAAAATTATTATATTTCGGTGGTCATCAGGTATTATAGTAGTACAATAATTATTTCTGTAATTAATATTTACTAAAAAAACATGATTTTCAGACGTTTTAGAGCACATTAGTACTAAACTTAAACTTTCTAGATGAAGAAAAATTTAATATAGCAGCTTTTGTGGCTAAATGAACTCCAAATACACTCATACAGCGTATAAAACCTCTACAATCAATTCTAAGGATGTTATTGAGCCATTGTTAGTGATGGAAGGTATACCAGTTCTAAAATTTATATATTTTTGACGTCACTAGGTATCATAGTAGTACAGTAATTATTTCTGTAGTTAATATTTACAGAAAATCTTGCTAAACTATTGAATTTGAATTTTTTGAATGCAGAAATGTTTAATATAGCTGCTTTTGTGGATAAATGAGCTCCAAATTCACTCATACAGCGTGTAAACTTTTTACAATCAATCCTAAGTCTGTTATTGAGCAGCTGTTAGTGATGACACGCTTAGCAGAGATAAAATTATTATATTCTTATCAACAGTAAGTATTATAGTGGTACAATAATTATTTTGGTAGCTAATATTTACTGCAGAAAGTGCTTTTCAGACGTTCTAGCGCACCTTAATACTAAACTTGAACTTTGTAGATGCAGAAAAATCTAATATAGCAGATTTATATGGCTAAATGTGTTCAAACTGCACTCCTACAGCGTCTACAACCTCTACAATCAATTCTGCGCCTGTTATTGAACACCTGTTAGTGATGGCAGGCTTACCAGGTCTAAAATTTATATGTATATTTTGGTCGTCACTAGGTATTATAGTTGTGCAATAATTACTTCTGTATTTAATATCTACTGATAAACTTGCTTTTCATAGGTGTAAGCGAGCCTTAATACTAAACTAATGAACTTGAATTCTTTGAATGCAGAAAAATTTAATATATCACATTTACATGGCTAGATAAGCGCCAAATGCGTTGATACAGCGTCTACAGCTTCTACAATCAATTCTAAGCCTGTTATTGAGACCTCTTAGTGATGGCAGACTTACCAGGTCTAAAATTATTTTTTGCGGTCGTCACTAGGTATTATAGTAGTACAATAATCATTTCTGTAGTTAAGACCTACTTAAAACCGTGCTTTTCAGACGTTTTAGCGCACCTTAATACTAAACTTAAACTTTTTGAAACAATAAAGAAGCTGACCTGCGATTAATTAGTAAAATTATGCAATGGTAGTGAAAATCTCAGATCAACCCCCCTACAGTTTATACACCATGGCAGCTCTGAAAACTCTTTACTCACCGCGATGGCCCTAACTAACTCAAATTTCGGCGGCCTTGGATCGTAGGTTTAAATCATCAGCTGTGTACCCTGGAATGTCTTCAAAAAAAGGAAAGGAAATGGGCGTCAGAAATCAAAAGATTTCAAATAATAAGAAAAAATAAACTGCAAGTGACTAACGTTTAATTAATAGGTAATAAAAAATCTTGAAGTGTTAGTAATAAATAATCAGGATAATTAAAATGCAAATGATGTGATAACAAAATTGTGTACGTTAACTGAAGGTTGCGACACGCATAAAATAAAAAAAACCTCTTTCGGGTTATTTTAATAACTTTAACAACAAATTATTCGTGGCATAAGCTTATCACAGTCAATTAATAAAACCTTCTGTTAGGCTATTGAAAATAAAAAAGCGTGACTGTACCTTTTACAGAGGGTCAATACACATCAAAATTGCAGCTTTAAATACGAGCATAATTAACTATAAGCATAAAAATTCAAATATAAAAAGCAAGAGCATGTATGAAATTGAACATTACATGTTAATAATTGCGGAGCGTGTGAATTTAAATTCCAAATAACTACGGGTTTAAAATGTATAAATGTAAAATCCAGGTATTGAAGATAAGTTGATGTTTAATCCCGGAATAGCACTAACTAACCTCAAAACATAAGCTGGACGTTAACTGCACATAATGGACGAAGTCGCCGTGGATGCAAATTATAGCAAAGGAACCCTCAAACAGCAGCAACTAAGCAGAGCGCCAGCAGGTGTCGAAAATGCGATAAGGCTAGCGGCTTGGCCTCCGAGAAAAACTCGTGGTTGAAACTGGTAATAAAGAGCTAAGAAAAAATGTAATTACTATGGACAAAATAAAACAGAAGAACGCTATCGTACCTGATCGTAATCAGCACTAGGAAACATACACTGCTCATTAGATTAATTGAGCGCACGTAATTTGACTTGAACAAACATTATTTAACCACGCAGGTCACGGCGGGCCAAAAATAGCAAGTGCGAGGTACGAACAATTCGTTCCTAAAGGAATACTCGCACTCTGATAAGAGATAGCGCGGGTCGAGAGTTCATGGCGGGAAAGAAAGAACTCAATAATTATTTCTGTAGTTAATATTTACTGAAAAACGTGATTTTCATAGGTTTTAACGCACCTTAATACTAAACTATTGAGCTTCAATTTTTGGGATGCAGAAAAAAACTAATATAGCAGATTTACATGGCTAGAGGAGCGCCAAAAGCACTCATAAAGCGTCTACAACCTCTAGAATCAATTCTAAGTCTGTTATTGAGCAGCTGTTAGTGATGGCATGTTTAGCAGAGATAAAATTATTATATTCTTATCCACACTAGGTATTATAGTAGTACAATAATTATTTCTGTAGTTAATATTTACTAAAAAACGTGCTTTTCAGACGTTCTAGCGCACCTTAATACTAAACTTGAACTCTTTAGATGCAGAAAAATTTAATATAGCACATTTATGAGACTAAATGGGCTCAAAATGCACTCCTACAGCGTCTACAACCTCTACAATCAATTCTGCGCCTGTTATTGAGCACCTGTTACTGATGGCAGGCTTTCCAGGTCTAAAATTATTATATTTTGGTTGTCACTAGGTATTCTAGTAGTACAATAATTATTTCTGAGCTCAAAATGCACTCCTACAGCGTGCAAAACCTGTACAATCAATTATAAGTCTGTTAATGAGCACCTGTTAGTGATGGCAGGCTTACTAGCTCTAAAATTATTATATTTCGGTCGTCACCAGGTATTATAGTAGTACAATAATTATTTCTGTAGTTAACATTTACTAAAAAACGTGCTTTACAGAAGTGTAAACGCACCTTAATACTAAACTAATGAACTTGAATTTTTTGGATGCAGAAAAATTTAATATAGCAGATTTACATGGCTAGAAGAGCGCCAAATGCGGTCCTACAGCGTCCACCACCTCTACAGTCGCTTCTAAGGCTGTTATTGAGCACCTGTTAGTGATGGCAGGCTTACCAGGTCTAAAATTGTTATATTTTGGTCGTCACCAGGTATTATAGTAGTACAATAATTACTTCTGTAGTTAATATTTACTGAAAAACGTGGTTTTCAGACGTTTTAGCTCACCTTAGTACTAAACTATTGAACTTGAATTTTTTGGATGCAGAAAAATTTAATATAGCATTTTTGTACGGCTAAATCAGCTCCAAATGCACTCATACAGCGTGTAAAACTCCTACAATCAATTCTAAGTCTTTTATTGAGCAGCTGTTAGTGATGGCACGCTTAGCAAGGTTAAAATTACTATATTTTTATCACCACTAGGTATGATAGTAGTATAATAATTATTTCTGTAGTTAATATTTACTGAAAAAAGTTATTTTCAGTCGTTTTAGCGCACCTTAATACTAAACTTGAACTTTTTGGATGCAGAAAAATTTAATATAGCAGATTTATTTGGCTAAATGACCGCCAAATGCACTCCTACAGCGTGTACAACCTCTACAATCAATTCTAAGCCTGTTATTGAGCACCTGTTAGTGATGGCAGGCTTACCAGGTCTAAAATTATCATATTTTGGTCGTCACTAGTTATTTCAGTAGTACAATAATTATTTCTGTAGTTAATATTTACTTAAAAACGTGCTTTTCAAACGTTTTCGCGCACCTTAATACTAAACCTGAACTTTTTATATATGTTTTTAAATTGGCGAGCTACACAGAATCGACTGGGAACAGGTTTCCTAGTAATGAAGTCGCAAATAGAAAATCTGTTAGTTACTTGCGAATAGGAGGAAAACGAAGGAATTGAACCTTTATAAACGTGCAGGCTCCTATAGAAGATGCAGATGAGGTTGAAAATGGAAAATTTTACGGAATTCTAGAACAGCTGTTTGATGACTTGCCAAAGTACGATATCAAAGTCATATTGGAAAATCTCAATGCCAAGATTGGAAAGAAGGAGCGAAACTCTCCAGTAGTGGGTAAACACAGTAAACACTAGTTCACAAACGAGAATGGGCAGCGACTAGTAAACTTCTCAGCAGCAAGAAATCTAAGGTTAATATTCAGCTACAAACAGAACAAGAACATATACAAGGGAACATGGGAACACCCTAACGGAAGAACTGTGAATTAAATCGATCACCTGCTTACAGAAGTGAAACACGAAAATATTGTATTGGAATATAAAAATTCGTAGGGAGGCCGAAATAGCGTCGAATCACTACCTTGCTAGAATAATTTATTGTGTCAATTACAGAACAGTAATTCCATTTACAATTGACACATTAATGAACTCACTGAAATGTAATGCAAAAATAAACATACCTAATTTTACAAAAACATAATGTGACGGGAATTGATAATAGAAAAATTAAACCACTGAAAGGAGAAGTCTACCAATTATAAATGTACATGTTAGATAGGACTGCAAACGTACATAGACATATAATATACATAATGCATAATTTAGAGTTCTCTATATGCCACCGATTTAATCATATTTCGTTTCATATGAAAAATATCAATATGGGATGATATTCTGTTTGCCACAGAGCACATTCTATACAAAGGAGAACTTCACTACTACGTCTGTTAACAGCTGGAACACGGAGGGGAATTCTTGCCAACATAGTCCATTAAGTATTTTATATATTTGAAATAATGAGGCTACCTGTCGACGTTTATAAAGTGAATGCTTTTTATATAAGTTTAAAAGATTAATATATGGTTCAAATTTAGGACATACGCCTGTTGCTCTAAAATGAATGTACCGCATAAAACGATTTTGAATTTTTTCAATCATGTTATTAAATTTGGAGTAAAAAGGACTCCACACTACAGAGGCATACTCCAATACAGGAAGTAAAAACGCAGAGTATAATAGCCATAGCACTGAAACAGTTTTAAAATCTTTAGTATTTCTTACAAGAAAACCGTACACTCGATATGCCATTGACTCAATATGTTTATGAAATGTTAGTTTGCAATCAAATACAACTCCCAAGTCACGCTTTTGATCAACTTTGCCAATTTCTTGACCGTTAATTTTATACTGATGTACTATTGGTGTTTTCCTTCTTGTAAAAGTAAGACTGGTGCATTTTTGAATATTTAAACGTAAATTAGTTTTCTGACACCAATTGTATACCTCATTAAAAACATTTTGTAATTGAAAGCAATCATTTAATGACGTTACCTCTTTATAGATCTTAAGATCATCTGCAAACATTAACGTATGACAATTATCCTTCGGAATACATAAAATATTATTCACAAAGATAAGAAAAAATAGAGGCCCCAGGTTAGTACCTTGAGGTACACCACATTTAACATTAAATTCAATAGAGCTTTCCAATTCATAAGTTACAAATTGAGATAGACCTGTAAAGTACGAACGAAGAAATTCAAATTGCTGTGAAAACCAAATAGTTCAAATTTCTGTAATAATATATTATGATCCACTAGGTCAAAAGCCTTAGAGAAATCGGTAAAGATAACGTCAACTTGGGATTTGATATTGATTATTATAAGAACGGATGTAGCGCATAAACCAAAAGTCTTCAAAGGAAGGAAGAAATATGGACAAGTAGAAAAGTTAAAGGATGAAAAAATAAGGTCGGATTATAGGAAGGAAATGGAGAAAGAGCTAACCGGGCTGGTAAGTGGTAATGATATCGACGAGGAATGGAAAAACCTTCAAAGTAAAGTAAACGAAACAGAAGAAAAGGTACTACACCGAAGTAAAACTGAAACCGAGGAATAAATGGTTTGACAGCGAATGTGAGATTGCTTTACAAGTGCTAAATAAATTAAAACTGAAGATGCTAAGTCAGAAAACGATTGACAGTGAGAAACAGTTTAAAGAAAACAGAAGAGAAGTGAAGAAATTATATAGACGGAAGAAAAGAGCCATGCACCTTAAGCAAATTGAAGATATAGAAGAAAGAAAAACAATAAGAATAAACGAAAGTAAAAAGGGACGCCACTCAAGAATCACCATGTGTAGGAATAAACAAGGAGAGTTTGTAGAGGGTGCAAAAGATGTGGTACGCAGATGGCAAGAGCGTAGCAAATAGCAGAAGATAGCTCCGAAATACAAAAATTGAAGAAGCTTGTAACCATATACTCACAGTTGAAGATGTTAATTTTTCTTTAATAAACTAAAGAACAACAAGAGCTCAGGAACTGATTAAATCCAAGCAGAATTATTAAAGTAGGGGCAGTGACATAGTGAAGAAAATATAAGAACTTGTAGCTCAGATATACCTAACATGTGTAATGCCCAAAGAATGGAGAGAGGCGGTAATTGTACCAATTTACAAAAAGAGGGATAAGCTGGAATGTGCTAATTATAGACCTATCTCACTACTGAACGTCACGTACAAAATTCTGGCTACGTTAATAAACAAGGTGCTAAAGAACATCTCTGAGCAGAAGATAGGGGAATATCAGGCCGGTTTCAGACACCAGAGATCGGTCACCGATCAGATATTTACGTTATGAATGTTTCGGGAAAAAACAAGGGAAAAGAAAATAGAAGTACACACTTTTTTCATAGATTTTAAGCAGGCTTATGACTCTACAGATCGACAACAGTCATACATTGCCCTAAAATAACTACAAATTCTAGTGTGACTGGTCCAACTAGTGAGAATGTCCTTGGCAGGATCTGAAAGCAAAGTAAGAATAGACAGAATCACCTCCGGTAATTTCAAAATACAAAAAGGGCTTCGGCAAGGTGACCCTATGTCATCAACCCTATTTAACATGGCTCTGGAGGTGATTATAAGAAAAACGAAGGTCAGGACGGATCGGAGTATCCTCAAAAGCCCTTATCAGCTACTACCATACGGATATGACTTAACAATACTAGCTAGAACACAAGAGGAACTAAAGGGAGTTTTTACAAAAATAGTTTTGGAAGCAAGAAAGTTCGGCCTAATAGTCAACCAACAGAAGAGAAAGTATATGATACTAAACGACAATAACAGTGATATAGTGAATAGAGCACTGAGAGCAAAACATCGATTATAGTTTTGAGAAAGTGGCGACCTTTAGATACGTAGGGACTAAAGTAACAAGCAGTGAGAAGTTAGGTAAAGAAGTAGAGCGACGCGTAACAGCAGGTGTCAGAAGTGCGGCAATGTTAAACACGCAATTAAGTGGCAAAGAAATGTCGTGGGCAGTTAAAGTGCTGATGTATGAAACATTAATAAGGCCACTTGTGACGTACGGTTCGGAAGTGTGGGTGTTGACGGACGAAGTAAAAGAGCTAAGAAGAATCTATGGAGGCATAAAAATTCAAAATACATGGAGAAGCAGAACGAATGAAGAACTGTATAATCTCTACAAAGGTGTTCCGGTGATGAAAATTATTAAACAAGGAAGATTAAGATGGTTGGGACACCTGTGAAAAATGAAGGACAGCAGAATCCCTAGGAAATTAATGGACCAACAAGCAGAAGGAAGAAATAGAAGGGGGAAATCATCTAGAACGTGGTTGGAAAAAGTTAAAGATAACCTACTGGGAATTGGAATAACAGGAAATTGGGAGAAACTAACCAAAGACAAAAAGAAATGGAGAAAGATCGTTAGCTTAGCCAAGGGCCCTTGAGGCCTTTTACGTTGCTGAATCATCATCATCAACTAAATCCAAACAAAGTTTTTCATATTCAATAGCATCACATTAGACAATTATCCTGATATAAGTATATGCATTATTTGTGTTACTTATCACAGCATATGTAATAACAACATCAGTAAAAATGTCCTTTTCAAAGATGAAGATAATTAGATACCATTTGAGAAATACAATGGGACAATCGTGTTTAAGAAGTTTGGCCTGAATGAGCATTGGACATTGTAGACGTAGAGTCATATGTTTGAACTTCCAAAAATCAATAGACATAAATTTGCTAGGTAGAATCCAGAACAAGAAAGTTATAGGATAGGGTAGTATTATTTACTAGTATTCTAGTAGGTATTTATAGTTCTGTACAGTTAGAACGAGGAAGCATTCTATAGTACCAATTATGTATGTTTATTATATTTATGTGATGTTCTATATTTGTATCTCTTTGATTTTTAAATTTTAGTTTGTCAAAAAATAATCAATACATGTTATCATTAAAAGTAACCAATTTTTTATTTTTGAGAAAAAGGTATAAGGGCGCCAACATTTTGCTGGCATACGAACGCCAAGTGGTGTAGTTATAGTTACGCCACTGGCTAGACCTTCATGTTTTGGTAAGTTTAAAATTATTTTTTAACATTCGAACGGTCCATGTTTTTCATTTCAAGGGTGCTAGCCGAACTCGTGAAGTGGGTGTATATGACGGTTTAGAATTTTTTTAAAATTAATTATTGCATAACATATCCTTTCAAGGTTTGGGGGAGTGTCGGTGCCATGGAAGGCTCGCTCCTCCCCGTAGTTACGCATCTGGCATATTTGTCTATGGCGTTTTACAATTACGTTATTGGGGTTGTATTGTGTGTTGCATATATAGTAGATCGCCAACATTTTATAATTGGAGAAAAATTATAGGAAGTACTTCGACACGAAGTGTACGAAGTATTGAAATTCCCTCATATCGAAAACCACTCCCAGTCAAATATCTCTAAAATTCGTGCCAACCGACTAATGAACCCACTATACCAAATCTTCGTCTCGGCTGTGCGGATCTTTTGGTAAAGACCCCAGCCCACTAGATCCCTCCCCCGTGTTGGGGGCTGCCTAAATGTGCTGTGCGGGGTATGTATGTTCGTATGTGTACACGATTCCGGTCGCCAGGAACCTTCCTGAAGTCTTGGATCGTTTTCATACGATAGGTCCTCCGAAAATGAAGGCAACATCAACTTTTGAGGTATGGTCGTCGGCAAAAAAAATTTTTTTTTGGGTTTTTAAATTTTTGTTAGGGGTTTTTTTTTTTTGGTAAATAACTGGTTTATAACATTTCATTGTATTAGCGAAACGGAGTGATGTTGAGTGTCGAAGTATTCTTGGAAAGCACGGAAGGGCGCTTTTCTTGGGTGGGGGGTACCGTATATTTTAGTGTTGGTAGTTTTCAATCTTAGCTAACGAGCTGCATTAAGTTAATTCCCTCGTCTAAAAGACCAAGTGAGTATTATAATCGTGAACGAATTTTCACGTTTCAGGGTATCTACATAGAGAGACAACGAAAAACATGTTTTCTTAATTCCGTCTGTGTGACTGTATCTATCCGCTTCTTGGTGATATTACTCAGAAACTATTTGTTGGAGGAAAACCATACTTTGCTTGCGGACTATATTTCTACCTAGCTCTAAACCTGATATACTTACGGTCAAGTATATACAGGGTAAGCACCACAAAAAATTTAAAAATACTTTTTATTTTTGCTTTAACTGAAGAATAGATTAAAGTAATAATTTGCACATAGCTTAGGATTTACCCTTGACGATAAGTGAACCCAACAGATAGGTAGGAAAATGTTGCAAAAGAAAGAAAAGTGGACAACGATAAGCGCGTCGTATATAATTCAGCAGCGACAGCAAATGAAAGGCGATGCTTTATAGCCGAAGTGCTACCAAGCGTTGAAATCGCTTTGCAGAGGCTAAAATCGCGCTGAGATCAAATCTCACCGCCTGCAATGCGTTTTTATTTGGCAAATTGATGTAATTTGCATTACCAAGTGTTTCCTTTTGCTGTCCCAGTATTATTTATCCCTAGTGTATTTTGATTTTCCAAAAATTTTAGTGTCACAACTTACATATGCGAGGGAAGTTCTGAGTAAAGCCCCTACTGATTTTTTTTATTGCAAGTCACAATAAATATCTAACTTTATTGCTTGTTGCTGAGTGTACGAATTAGCATAAAATGTTATATAGACCTTCACTTTGTGCCATGTAAAATTTTCAGATATAGAACAATACATTTTTCAAAATATTAAAAACATCTTTAGTCAGTTCAGTTACTTATGCTATACAGCAAACACGGATAATCTTTCGTTGTCCTACTAAGTTTAGAGTTGGTATCCCAGGAATCTAGAACATGGAAAGTCGTTCTCGAATAGTACTCCAGTAATGCTTTTGGGGTAATGGTAATCATTTAAGCCACAATACTTACACGTAGAAATATAAGATAAATCATTTGCTCTGATAGTATCCATATTTGAAAATAAATATTTTATTAATTAAGCAATTGGAAAATGTTGAAAATGCTAATATCGTTTACAAATTTAACATACCATGTAAAAAAGGAAAATGTAGGAATATAGGAAAAGTAAATAAAACAATATTATTGAAAGTCAATATGACTAAGGGAAGAGTATAGTCAGCCCTTATTTATTAATTAAAAATATAAAGTGATAGACAGATTTATATTACACATCAGAATCCATTCCATATAAATCTAGAAACATGTGTTTATGCTTAATTTTGCATAATAAGTATAAAGAGTAACGGCGAATTACCTACAGGTTTAACAAGGCACGCAAAATAGTTTAGAAAATTTTTATACAAATATTTTTCCAGAGCTAAGTGTTTAAAAATTTAAATTTTATCAAACAATTAACATAAAATGTAATTTCTGCCATATACTTATCGACATATTAACAATATTCAGTGTACGTTCTCCTGCCTGCAAGAGCAACATGTGGGATGAACCCAACGATAACAAGTACCTTCCCTACTTTTCTTTACGGCTCCAAGTTTCTACTTCATTAAATCTTTACTCTTCGTAACAATAACTTATTATAACAAAGACGTTGTTTGGCGTCAATATTCTACGGTTAATAAAATTTGGCGATTTTTGCGTTAATTTGCCCCTCTGAATGTGTAATTCATATAATATATTCGTTCACAATACTTTTTCGTTTAAGTCGCGCCATTTTGAGTTCTCGCATCCACCAACTTCGATCTGGTCTACGAGTATTTGTAAGCTAGGTTCCCTAAATCATGTCGCTGGTCGAAATTGTTGCTCTAAGGCCGCCATTTTACTCTACGCGGCGGACAAGTTGTCGCTAATTATCTAGTTAAGTAAGAACTCGGTCATGTCACACACTTTGAACGATCGGTTTCGAATTGGGAGCTATAAAACAAAGTAACGGTACCCAGAGGACTTGGCAAAACCACGGGCCCTCGTAAATTGTCGCACCGCAGTGTGATATCCTTCATATGTGTCCATATGCGATTCAACTTCCTAGTACGAGAAGCTATAACTGATTTTACCTAGAGCAATTCCTAAGCTTAGTACAACTAATATATCTTAATAAAGGTTTGTTTGTTTGCTTAATCTTCAGTTGTTACGCCCAAAGATGACGCGAGCGGTGATAGAAAAAACTGCCCTCTGTCTTTTTCATCATTATTACCATCAGTATTGGTAAGTATTCCACTTCTCCCGATGCAATGCAAAATTTTGGGCTGACTTTAAACAATTACTATATAAAAATTCGTAGCATCCTAGGTGCAGGCTTGACCCTGCCTTTAAATAAAGTCCTACAAGGCAAGCTACGAATGCTAACTAACCGGAAGCATATTTGTTGTGCGAGAGCAGAACAACGAAAAAGCTCAAGCAAACAAACAGTTCATAATAAACTCCGAAAAATCCAATAGCAAGTGTTCCCAAACGCAGCGTTTAACAGTAATCCGCGGAAGAATACGGCAAATTTAAGGTATGAAGACTCGTCTAGAGACAGCAATGAACATGGTTGGTGTAAAAATATTCTTAGTAGTTATTAGATGCCCAGGTCAGTTCGTCTTCGTTTGGATGAGAAGTGCGTCAACTGACGCGCAGCCTGTACTATGTCAGGAGCTTGATGAACATGATGGCCAAGGAGATGTTGATGAACAGGACGATAATCACCAGCTGTTGGCGCGAGAACCAGTCCTGCAACACATATATGCATTACGCAACGTAGCCGCTTATATCTGCAATAGAACGTGTTTAGCGGTTGCAGCAAATTGTGCCCGTGCTATCTTTTGGTTTTACGATCTTGGATTAATACGAGGCTTTGGAATGCGGTGCGGAGCTACATCGCTATATACTTATAATTAACAGTCTAAAGCCGATCTCGAACTATAACTAATGAAAATTAAGAAAATGAGAAGAAAAAAGCACTATATGAAACCGATTATGTTACTCGAATGAAGGATAAATCAAGCATTGGAACGGGATAAACGATCAAAATCTTCTTCTTGATTTGGATGTGTGCATTTTCTTGGTAAACCAAACAACTCTGTGTCTCGCTGACTGTTAAAAAGTTAACGTAAGATCACTATGCTAATGGATAACCATCAATTGAGACACCTTCATTTTACGGTTGCATTTTGGTAAACCAAGTAATCATATTCTTCAGTAACTAAACGAGGAGATGAATACTATCTTAATCGATATGCATCATCATAGTTTTCATGTTTTTCACAATTTTAGGAATATAGAGTTATGTCCTTCATTAACTAGACACGAAGAAAATAAGAAAAATATGTTGATAGATAAGCATCGACTGAAACATTACCTGACTAAACCATGTAATCTTGTTCGTCACTAATTGGAAAGAAATGAAATAATTATTAAAAATAATAGTTACGTATGTATCAAGGGCGTAAAACAGGCGTTTCCGGCCCACGGCGAGGTGCAAGGGACCGAGGACTATAACACGACATCGGCCAAAAAAGCTGGTTATGCCTGAGGTGCATACAGAACTTTGTGCGAACGAAATTTAATTTATAAAAAAAAGCAAGCCCTTGCCAATAAAAACAGGGCAATTCTTAGAGCTATTTTACCTTTGTAATTATGGTTTTTAGAAATATGTGCTTATAAATAATAACTAGAATGAAGTCAGCCGATAATAAATTCTTTTTTGCCCGCTGACGTCATTTTAAAGAGCGAGAAAAGAGTTTATCGCCCGAGGCCGAAAAAGACTTTACTCCTGAAAATGAGGTCTAAAAATAATAGTTTGTATAGTAAGGTACTGAAGTTTAGCTTTTTATCAGGAATGTGGATTTAGTTGCCGAGGCCCATAGGGCTAAAGCAAATAAACCACATGAGGGATAAAAAAAACTTCAGTGCCGAGGGGTACATAATGTTTTTCTTAAATCGAGAAATCGTGAATTTTTTGTAGGTTATGTTGACGTCGGTTGACGTTTACCTATGGCCCCGCCGCCTACAAAAAGTAGGAAAACAATGGATTACTTCACTGCCCATTTCTCGTACTTTAATGACAATTTCGACGTTCTTCACTACCGATTTCACTTCCCATAAAAGGCTAAACTCGAGAATTCGGGGCCAATTCCCCTCCTTTTACTTGCTTCCCTTATAATTTTAGTTGTGGTTACTAGAGAACCATGGCTAATAATAATTAATATTAACAATTGTAGAGAAACTGGCCCTGGATTCTACAGTTTTCCCCTAAATTGAAGAAGTATGAAATCTCTTTGAGCAATGATTACATTGTAATGGCAAAATAATCATTCATAATTTTAATTCCTCAAGAAATTTACGGTTTATTGTTCTTACTGCTGATTAGGGGTGTGTACTCACCGTAAACCGACATAAAATCCCCGGACAAAAAATACCCGGACAAAAAAAACTCGGACGAAAACCCCCTTGTGGATAAAAACCTCTACCATATTGTAATAACAATAATAATAATAATAATAATAATAATATCTTTATTAGTGTTAAAACAAGGGGTTTTACACACGTCTTTACATTTACAATAAAATACAAACAATGTATCCAATCAAGTTACAACACTAATACTAATATCACATTTTAAAAACTCACTAATCGAATAAAAAGCTTTACTAATGAAAAGTTGTTTAATAGTCTTTTTAAATTGGCCCATCAGAAACCTTGTTATGTGCAAGGGCAGATGATTAAAAAATATCAGCCCATTGCGACTGGCTGTCAACCTAATAAAATCAACTCCCAGAGCATGGCCGAACCTCGTAGGGTAATCATGCATTTCATTTTGAGTAGTAAATAAGTCATTATTTTTCTTATGTTTACAGGGTCTCCCAGTTTCGGTGGCATTAAATGGAAATCTCCGTTATTAGCGTTAAAGGTAAATGCTTTGCACATTACGTCAACTTTTCGAGGGTAACATGATGATGAGTGCGAATGGGGTGGAGAGCACCGATAATGTGGCGTTTTAGATTTAAAAGTGAGAAAAGATAATTAAAAAAAAATTCCGAACGAAGATTCGAACTCACGACCTCTGGAATTGACATTATCATATTGAAAATAAACATATTAAAATTTGGACCAAACAACTTCAAATTGGGAAATAACAGCTGAAAGCTTAATTTGTCAGCTAAAAAGAATTATACATGAAAACATACCTACATACAATAAATGTTAATAACTGTGCAAGATACGCAACTCATGTCCAAAGATTTATTCCAGATACTTTAAATTTAATAGACGATATGCTTATGTAAGTTATGTTTCTTTATAGGTGTTTCGTCTGTTACATAGTTAACGTTTATTTGTCGTTGTTCTACTTATATAAATGCTTATAAAGTCAAATAATTTAATATAAAGTTAAATATTAATAACAATATCGCATCTCCAACGGGCATTTGATCATATTTGTGGCAACTTGAATTTTGTGCCCTTACTTCAGATACTTTCTGCAAAAGTTGCAAATAAGTAGAGCTTGAAAGTAATACTTTGTCAGGTAGTGCCAAAGTAACAACAATAATTAATCGTGTGTTTTTGATTCAGGGATTTTTTATCCGGTGGGGGGGATCCAGGGTTTCTTTATCCGAGGTATTTTGTCCGGGAGTTTTGTAGTCTGCTTTGAACTCCCATATTAAGCTTATACATCTTTTACGTGTTGCTGTACTAAATGTAGCGTGCTAATTCATGATCCCAATTCTTTGACTACTAGTACATAGAAAAAAAAACATTTACAGTAAAATACCAAATCTTTAACTCGAGGAAAACTCAGTGAAAAAGTACTGACTAATAGAAAGATCTAGTGCTTTTTTTGTAAACAGCATTCCTACATATCCATGTAATATTGTAAACACACAGATCAAAGAACAGGCCCACTATTAGGCAACAGAAAAATAAAAGTTCCGTAAATAACAACGATGTTTTCATTGAAATGGGCAGCGAGTTACACTACTATCGAAATCAGTATCTGTAATTGCAGTAGATTTAATTTAACATTAATGACGTGTTGCTAGAATTAACTACACCAATGTTGGCATCATGTATAAATTAGTTATTCTAGGAATCGTATGAACACTAAAAGCATTGTGTCGCATAGCAGGATGACTCATCGCCTCTATTCAAATAAATAAATAAATTGTAGACAACTATTTTTATACAGAACTCATTGGAATGCTATCAGAAGTGAATCATCTACATAAATAAGAAGACGGCGATGAGAGGCTGCTGTCTAATAACCTAGCTATTAAAAAATTCAGTTATTATTAAAATAAACACAGACTGAAACTATTACATACTGAAATTATTTATAAATTGTAGTAGGACACAGTCATTGAAATTGAGAAATTACCAATGACTATTGCCATGATGAACCTTCAATTTTCTCCAATGGGTAAGCTACATTTAAAAATCTTTTAAATCAAACTTCAAACTCGTCAAAGCAAGTAATTTTTGAATAGAACAAGTGTAAATGTATACATGTGGGCGAACTTCAGCAGTTTTAATTAACTTGGACAGCTAAAATTTCATACACCAGTAATTTCAAATTAATTGACCAAGCAATGCCACGTCATGCATAAACCAAAAACATTTAATAACGAAAACTTCCTCGGGTCCATAGCCAACTGCCCACATATAAAAATTCTTGATCAGATGCTGTTTGTCTTCGCAAGTATTAGTTTTGCTCTAGATATTCAACGTTTTACAACACTTGAAAGAAAAAGTGTTGTAAAAAACAGATCGGGTGATGTCTTCTTGTTATGAAGTCAACTTTTGGCTATTATCTATAAAAATACCAATAAGAAAATAAATAGCTTGTTTACAAGATCATGAATTATAAACAAAAAGCGGCTGAAACTTCCACTGAAAAATAATTATATTGGAAACCTTCTTTGAAAAATTTCCTTAACACGTTTTGAAGCGTTAACAAAACTTATTATGTGCTAATGGCTCCGCACCGCAGCATTTTTTGGCATGACTGATAATGTATTTTCCATTGTATTCCGATCCATTCTACTCCAAAATGTATGTTCTGTACAACGTTTTTATTAGTATAAATGTGCCAACAACAGTGCGTTAGATTACGTCCACGCAAACAGAGTTTGATCGTTTCACTTGCACTCAAAATTCATGGTAGAAAAAATAAACACGAATAGATTATACTGTAATAATGGTATTCTCAAAGTATTTCGAAAATCGGCGGGTACGTTTTCCAGTAATAATTTACTAATTTTTTCCGCAAATAATTACACCCGCCAGGGGTACGCAAAATTGAGATAATTATGCAACTCTCAAGGATAAATTTGTTCGAATCCGAGTTTCTTATCGCAGGAAAAGAAATGCAGCAGGTGTTTTGTGATTACGTGCACTATTTTGAAAATGGGTTTATCAACCAGTCTCGTGGTGTCTTTGGCCCGTACGTGTCAAGCATTTTTGTTTGCAGAGACAATATTGTAGGTTTATGTTGCAAATAAAGGAGAGCATTTCGATAATTTTTATAAGACTGAACATTAATTTGTGTACTTTGTTAAGTTACATAATAAAAATACTTCTGCCTGACCGGTAAATGATTTTATTAGTAATATAGATCTCGATATCTTTTCTACCATATATTTTGGGACAGCCTGTATATACCGTGTATTATATTATGAATTCGGTGTGGACGAGGTCTAATACTCTTAGTCGAGGAGTATGGTTTGTATGTAGCGACGTTAATACTGCAAGGCACAATCTCGTTTGTTAAATTGTATGTGCAAGTACAAGCTTTCAAATTCTATGAATGTGTAAATATGTAGCTGCTGATAGAGCATTCATTGAAAAAGTCCCATGCGTAGCACAACGTGCAAATCGCGGCGTGCAATTGCAAAAAGCTTGGCATCTGGCAGGTGATTTTGTAAACGTTAGACTGAACCTAGGTAATTAAAATAAAACTATATATGTGAGCACTTTCAGACATGAACAGCCAATTACAAAAACAAACATCTAAGTTAATATATCTATAAGACTAACATACCTATCGGTTCTCTGTAAGGCGGTAGCAAGGAAAACAAACACGAAAAAGTCGTTTAGAGTTCCGTGTTAGAAACACACTACATGAATCGTTAGTACACAGTTATTCTGTCTATAACTTAAATTAAAACGGAACCTAGGTAAAGTCAAACATAAGAAAAGTGCAAGGCATATAATAGAATTATACATTGTGGTGAGTAGCGTCAGCCTCACTCTAAAATCATAAGAGGCGCATCGAGTCAACGATGGTCATTCATCTATTTTTAGTACATCAATTTGAAAACATGTTGTGATCGGAAAAATGTATGTATTTTTCTTTGTCTTCCGCATTAACTCGATGTCGCCGCTGCTTCCAGAACCAACAGAGTATCAACTGTCGGTTATGAAGACGCCGCTGTGTTTTGGTCGCAAATTAAAAAAAAATAAAACAGGCCTGGGCATACCTTTACTTGAGGACTGACTAGATACAGTAATGGATTGGCACGAAGTCGTTCCTTTTCGTCGGCCATTCGCCGGACTTCCTCTCGTCGTGCTGACCCCAACATCGAAACCTCTTCCCGGGACATGGCTTCAGTGGCCTTCGGTAAGACTTGCACATCAGGAAGAGACTTTTTCCTCTGGAGCGTCGTCTGCTCAACCAGGTTCTATCAACACACCAAGAGAAAGTTTATGCATTTCTGTGACCTACCGGCGCATTGCACGAGCGGCTACCTCCACGGGCGGAGTGTCAATCCAACTCTCGGAGGCCCGTCGGGCCATGAGAGCGGGGGAATACATGAGGTCTTCATCCTCGTCCTCGTTTTGGTACCACAACATGGTGGAATGGTACGAGCCGCAGGGCCGGCCGAAACGCACTAAGGAACACAATACAACCTGAAGTGAGTATATATTTATCCGGCCGGCTCTGCAGCAGCGAGGACGCTTTTAGACGCCGACCGCGGCCCCCTTGGCGCCGCCCCAACCTCGCGACAATCCGCTCGTGGATCGTAGCCATTATAGCTCAACGCGTCACGGGGACCATTAGAGCATTCTTGGAGCGCGGCCACTAACCTTGGCGGCGGGAGCAATTCCCGGATTTATGTACAGGCTCTCGGTGCGTTTGGGTTGGTTTATCGAGGGTATGATGTCCTGACCCAAGCCTCGCTTCCTTATGATGATCTCTTCGAAAGGCGGCGGCTGTGGCGATATCGACGGGTTGCTGGACTTGATCGAGTTGTTAGGCTTCATCGCGTTGTTGGGTTTTACGGAGTTCCCAGTCAGAACCGTTCCATTTTTCGCCGGCATCGGGGTCGGCGTGGTGCCTCGCACCGCCGAAGGAGCCCTTGACATCCTATCGGGCGTGTCTGAAGGCCCAGCACTCATATCTACGGATGGTTGTCGCGATCCTCCGGAGCTCAGTCTTCCAGCCGCCCTAGAATATCTATCTACGCTGGAATCCCTACTCGGAGGTCTTTTGTAATGGTCGAAATAATCTATAGACGACTGCTGCGTGCTGGCCCACGCTACATTTGGCCGATCTCCTGAGACTCTTCTGGACATTCGTCTTGGAGGAAGCTCTTCACGCGGCACAGAATTTCGTCCCACTCTAAGATCCTTTTCGTTGGTTTGTTTCACAGCGCTATCCAGCGAATTGACATTTATGGATGGTCCGTACGTGTCCGAAGCGGGATTGTGTTGCACTTGGTGGAAATAGGGGTTAGTGGAAGGTTTGTTCGATTGTTGATAGCTCTCAGACTGGTTGTGGTAAATGCTGGAATTATGTGGAGGAGCTGTTTTGTTTAGCTGCGTTGTGGGGGGTTGAGTGGGCACTTGATTAGGCATCTGACCTATATTTTCCGATACTTGGTTAAGCGTTTTATGAGGCAGTTGGTTAGGTATTGGGCTACTAATATGATGAGGCAATTGGTTAGGTATTTGGTTGGGGATGTTAGTAGCCAAGGAGGGATCTTTCTGGCCGAAAGCAGTATCGACATATTTCTCCCGATATCTAGCTTTGAGCCTTTCCAATCCGGGCTGTTTAAAATCAGGGGCGTATTGTTTCGCCACTCCTTGAGCAATCTCCGAATCTTCTCTCGCATGGGCAGCTGCGATATCTGCTTGTTCCGCTTTGCCTCTCGCAGTGGCAGTTCGCGATATGGCGATGTCAGCTTTTTGTAAAGCTATCTTGGATGCTCGTTGAGCCGCATTAACGGCGGCGTCGATGCGTTCACGGAATTTGGCGGAGCGCATCAGGAACAAGTGTTTCTTTTTGTTGCTGGTGATCAGGACGTTGTTCTTGTATTTGCCCTCCTCCTTCTCGCCGTTGCTGAAGGTGGTAACCCCGTAGCCGTACTTTTTGTTGGCGTACCACTCGCCTTCGTACTTGAGTCCGTCCGAGCGTTCGCTAATGCCAAATCCGCTACGCTTGTCGTTCTTCCACTCGCCCATGTACGTTTCAGTCACGCCAGCGTCCATGTGCTCGTCCTGGAATTTAATCGTTTGACAGTGGTTTAAAGCTTTAAAGGGAGCTGTGTTACCTCTACTACAAAGCTGGCGTTGGAATCCGTGTGCATGGAAGCGTTCGTCATGGCCGATTGGGCCGAGTCTGTGCTCACCCAAGAAACGGAAGATCCTGTTGATCTGATGCTGCCAGTGCCTTTTTCCAAATCGCCCGTGCTTCGCTGCTTTTTCAGTTTCAAGCCCTGGCAAAGAAATGCGTTAAAATTTACAAATTCGCAAAAGCCCGAGAAGCTGGTGGAGACTGTTATTAAAGCGCCCTTTGTTTGCATTTGATCTGATTAAGTTGCGCTAGCGAATTTTAATTAAAACACAAATTTTGTCGCAACTCAAATTTGTTTGCTTAACTGTATGTATAGCCTCATTTCGATCGCCAAATCGTTATTAACTGTTGCTACCGAAGGATCGTTATTTTTGCTCGTTAACGGGTTTTGTTCATTATGAATTTATAACTCGCAAAATAAACGGTCGGTGATTAAATATGATGAGCATTAATCATTTTTTTAATATACAGCGTGACAAGCTAAACGCTAATGCTAATAATACTTTATTACTGTCGGATAACAAGTTTTTCCAGTATAATATAACCCACAAAATTCCTAATAAGATTCATAGAGCCAAGAACAAACGGTTTGCGGCTTTAAAACATCGTACTTTCTATAAAGCGGAATAATTAGTTCAAAGAATTTTTCAAATATTAAATTCATACAGTTATACAATTAATAAACAGTAGTTGTAATTGTGTTCAAAATGGTTCTTAATATGTTTTTTTTCTAAACGCTTGTATTTTATAACTTTATATTAAAATAAGAAATAAAAATCTGTAAAAGGCTTTACCCAGAACTTCCATCGTCGACATTGTGACACTAAATAATTTAAAAAATCAAATTAAGTTAGCAGTAAAAATATCTTCACGTTTCTAATAAATTAAATAAATTTTCAAATAACAAAAAATGTATCCCGCTAGGGTTTGAACCCGCCGCATCTGCATACCGATTGTAACCGCACCTGCGTAGAAATAGTAACTGCATCCACAAGTCGAACTGCGCCATCGAAGCTATTTGAAATTAGTGCGGAGCGCGCCTCTAATTAAGCGACCGGTCTTATTGTTGAAACGTTTGGACCCTTTTGTGACATTTTCCTGTATCTGTTGAGTCCTATTTTCGGTGTAAAACCTGACCTATGTGAAAATGATTCCTTCTATTTCAAAATTAACGCAAAAATAAACAAAATTTAATTTTGTTAAGGTGCTCACAATGTATACAGGGTTTTCAAAGTTAAGTCGGCACTATTGCTAACTTCGTTATTATTGGAGCTACAAAGTCAGTTAAATAGGCAAACTAGTAATATTTTTTTCGCCAATTACGATGGTGAAAACGGAATCAAAATCGAACAACGCGTTCGCGAGTTATATTAAAAAGTTCAATTGCTTCAAATGGGACACTCAGTGTACAATATTCACAATCGATAGGAAATTGAATTCTGAACAAAAAGTATCCTATGTCCTTTTATCCTAATGTCAAAAATGACAAAGGTATTGATGATTTTTCAAATTCGTCAAGGTGGCTGTGCTAGTGGCAATTTTGCCTTATCATAAAATAGAAATTAAACAAAATATCCATGAAGTGAAACAATATCGTTTCTTTCAAATTATTCTATGAACTTATAAACCCAAAACTCAAATTAGATGCTCAAAAACATCACCCTCTTGCTCCAAGCATTCTTGAGCCCGCTTGTAAACGCTTCTAGTGGCCCTGGCAATGACATAACTCGCGAACGCGATGTTCAATTTTAATTCCGTTTCCACCATCGTAATTGGCGAAAAAAATATTACTAGTTTGCCTATTTAAATGACTTTGTAGCTCCAATAATAACGAAGTTAGCAATAGTGCCGACTTAACTTTGAAAACCCTGTATATTTGTCTGAAATTTTACTGGTTTCAAGCGAGGTAGATATACAGAGTGATTTATAACGGGCAGACCAAACTTCAACAGTATGTTGGGGAGGTCATTTTGAGTAAAAAATGTTCTATGAACATAGGTCGTATTCCATTTAATTATCTATCTACAAGAGATCAAAGTTTTATTAAGGGGCGGGTCAAGGTAAAACCCGTCAAAGTATCCAATGTTTCAAGGGTCATATTTACTACGTATGTGAGCCAATCATATCAAACTTCTTTTTGTATGTTAGCCTGTAGTTTAATCTGTCAAACGATATGGATTTCATGGCAATTTATTGTTAGGAAGGTCATTAAAACAATATTTTAAAAACACCTTGCAATTTATCTCCAAATAGTGTTTCTCCCAAACGGCTTGTCCAATCTTAGTCTTTTTTATATCAGAATTATTCTTTTTTTTCACAGTTCTAGTGTATGAGATAAAAAATAGAATAAGTCCTGAAAACATGTCAAAAATAAGTTTGAATAAGTTAAGTTCCCTTTGTACGATTTTTAAAAAATTATCTCATTTGCTAGGTAAGAAGTCTAGAACATTGGCGTAAACAGAATTTGAAATTTATGTTTAGTTTTTGAGAAAAACGCTTGAGAGATAAAACAGGCTATCATACAAAAAAAGTTTGATATGATTGGCCCACATACGTAGTAGATATGACGCTTGAAACATTGGCTACTTTGAGCGGTTTTACCTTTACCCGCCCCTTAATAAAACTTGATCTCTTGTAGTTAGGTAACTAAATTAAATAGGACCTATGTTCATATAACATTTTTTACTCAAAATGACCTCCCCAACAAGCTGTTGAAGTTTGGTCCGCCCGTTATAAATCACCCTGTATAATATGTATGCAAAATATCGTCTTATCATACTTTTTATCGTGGCTGTAGGAGGCACTGTTACTGGTTCACGAACTAAGATGTTTAAAAAAACAATAGAGTGCCTCCTACGGCCACGATAAAGGGTATGTTGGTATAAAAAATTCCAAAAAATTTAAAAATTCAAGTAGGCCGATGTGTCTGAAAATTGAGAGTCTGACATTACTCTTAATTCTAAACAACTTTCTTTAATACTTTTTTTTGTTATCTCTTCTAACAATGGTAGTTTACTACTGGCCATTTTTTAAAATCGATTTGAAAAACACCCTGTATTTATTTTCTCAAAATCTTAGTTTGAGAACAAGCAGGAATGATTCCGAGAATAGTAGTATCTAACTCAAACAAAATTTGTCATTTACACCTTATGTGAACTCAATCCGCGGACACACTGTATATATATATATATATATACCGGGTGTCCGTTCTCAAACTCGAACATAGGAATTTAATGCATTGAACGGTTTTGCTGACCCCTGCTTGTCAATTCAAGTTACAGGAAAGCTAATGACATCAATGGAAAGATAGAGTTATTTCGCATTAAATTATACTAATAATAATAATATTTACTTCTGTAGTATAGAAATAATGACAAAAGATCTAAAAATCGAATGCACAGTGTTGATTACCTATGTTCGACTTTGAGAATGGACACCGGGTATAATATGCATGCAAAATATCATCTTCCTCCGACAAATGGTTTTTGAGCTATACCGCTAACAGACAGACAGACGGAATTCAAAAAAACCTGTTTTTTCGTCATCTAGGGACCCTGAAACGTGATGATCTGAAGAAATCTCGGAAGGTGATTTTTTCGTGATTACAATACTTCCTTCCTCTATCAGACTTTTACATTTTGTATAAATTTGTAAATGCAAATTAAAGTTTTTTAATTAACATTTTCATATTTTTGGAATATCAATCAAAATTGCAGTTATAACTTTTAGTATTCATATAGTAGATACTTTGTTGTAATATACTTAACCCTAGAACTGCTATAATATTTATGCTTTCGAGCGTTGCTATGTAGAGGTACCAAGGGCCCACACACATATTTTTGTTCGAAATATATATTCATCTTGTCTATATACAAGGTGTCTATAAATAAGTGTTAACGCTTTACATGGCGTTTTTTTAGAGTTTGTAGACGCAATAATAATACAAAAATGTTGAATTGATCTTCATGGGCCTTTACGAGCGGTATACTAAAACATTTTCTATTCAGGTAGAGTAATTGTTCATAATGCAAAACTATGGTCCCATACAAAATATCGGAAATGTCATAAGACTTTTAAAAACCGCATTACCACAAAAATACTTTATCTCAAACCACAATTTCGTATATTCTTATTAGCATAATCCTAGAGGTAACCTACAGTAAAATAGGCAAATATATTTCTTGTTCAAAATTTTGGCTACACATACATGCGCTTTACTAATGAAAATACTAAAGTGTGGGCTCCTCATGTCCTACCTTGGCAGTTCCAAGCAATGCTATGTTATTACAATTTTGTTTATTTGTTTATTATGGATATACAGCAAAACAGAGTCTACTATCTTCTGAATTTTAATAAAATTAACACTAGAACACCGACAGCGGTCAAAGTAGTCACCTGTGTTATTATTAAAAAATGTATTTGGTTTAAAATTTATTTTTCCCGCTGTCAACCATGTAAGTGTAAGTAAGTTTGCTGCTTTCCCTTGACAACGGAACTTAATACTATTTATTTGTTCCTCACTTGTAAACATCAATGTATCAAGTCACAAGTTACTAACTTGTAAAATCTTTACAAGTTAACTGTCAGTTTTACAAGCGTGCTCATAGATAAATGATAGCGTGCAAAGCCAGAGTTGTCTTCCTTAGTATTTGTCATATTGACGAATTTAGTTGCTTGTCAGTTTGACATTATGAATAAATGGTAAATTTCCTAGTTATTTACAAGTGAGGAACAAATAAAATATTCAACAATACACGCAAGGTAACAGGTTTTATTGGCTCAAGAAGGTGACTGCTTCGCCTGCGGCTCGCCAGTCATATCCTTCTATTCGCCAGTAAAAACCCTCTTACCAAGCTAGTAATGTTAAATACTATATTAAGTTCCTAGGGTAATAATAGTAATTTGTACAATTAGTTTTGAAAGTCATACTTTTTTTCATGAATTTGCAGTTTGATAACGAGAGCGAAGCCCGAGTTAATCAAGCAAATGAATGAAAAAACGGACTTTCAAAACGTGTTGTACCAAGGCGGTCTATATTGTTCCAGGCCATGACACTCGCTCTGTTGCCAGATTGTGTGCTAGGCCATTCCAAGACACACTAAGTTTTGTTTGTTTGAAATATATTTGACATTAAAAACTATTTTGACAAGGCAGTTCATGTAAGTTCCAAAAATGCCTTTGAAGTGCTACATACCAAGCTGCAAATCAACTTACACTTCATCAGTTGCTCGACATGTTAGCGTGTTCAAGTTTTTATCTAATGGAACGGTGCCACAAAATGGAAACACAATTTGCAGGTAGAGAACTGGCGGATTAGAAAGGCTAGTGTTGTGTGTGACAAGCACTTTAAAAGATCAGATATAAAGAGACTCGTTCTGACTGCAATACCACAAGCTTCCAGGCAAGTTATTTTAAAAAGTTACTGTTTTAGATGAAGTCAAAATTAGTAACGGTTTACTTGCAATGGAAAATTAGGTATCTACCCATTAGAAATTGTTTTTAAATCGAATATTACGGTGAAGTGACGCACTGCGATGTAAATAGCAGTGATTTTATAGATTTTTTTTTCAAGTTGCATGTATCACAATGACGGGGATAGTGCACTGACAGATTGTTCATTTAGTGACCAAAACTAGTAATTTTTTGTAAAAGGTGGCCAGATTGTGGTAGGACATTCCAAATGCCACTTTATAGGCCCAGTGTCATGGCCTGGAACAATATAGACCGCCTTGGTTGTACACGTAGTTTTTTTGCATAGTGATGTCTTGGTCGAAATTTAGTCGAAAATGACTTCAGAACTGTCAAATTGACATTTCAATAAAATAGTTAAAAAAAGTGTGTCTTTTTTCACGATTTTTGCGTTAAAAAAAGTGGAACTTTCAATACGATTTTTTTTTAAAGGCGACCTCCACGATCACTATGCAAAAAAAATAGTAACGCAAGATGCAGACTAGACATTTTGTTTATAATTGCAAGTGTTTATGTGATATGTGACACTCACAGGTAACACGACTCACGAAAATTAATCCTGGTGACAGGTGGCAAACCAAACGATTTTTTAAAGAATCTAGGAACATTTCGATACGCAGCGGAAAAAATATAATAAGATAACTCGGAATGTATCGCCTATTAACATTTTCCGCAGCCAACAAGCCGTGGCTTTGCCTTGGCTTGTACTTGCCTACCTCAAATGTTAATAGGTCCTTACATTCCATCTTACTTAAATAGCTATTATTTTAAACTAGAGATACAAAATGGTTTCCCATGACAATCTGGAGTTACATAAGAGACAAAAATACTAATATTTATCAGCAGCAATAAAAGTATCGCCAAGTAATGTCTGATGTGCATTTGCCATAAACAAGTTTCTGACACGACTCGCAATTATCAAAAGTTTTCTTTCCACATTATGTAATTTGGTATTGACATTTCTTACGATTTGATAGTGGTTATCCTCGGTCATCATCAAATTGGAGATCACTTCGTATTGGTTTGATATTAATAGCTCTTGGGGGAGTTGTACTTAGTTGCTGGATGAATCATCTTCGGCTAATTCTTTTTTCTATTTCCGTTTTGAGCGACACCCACGCATTGATACCTACCATGTTCAGGACGTTATAATGTACCTGTATTGGCCATCGTCGACATGATCCCTTTACTAAACATTTTCTAGTCATCTGATCCAGAACATCCACCCTGTACTTCGTAGAATCGTAAAAGGCAAT
>CALNHX010009245.1:0-51869 GCA_940337035.1 Agriotes lineatus | reverse complement strand
ATGGTTTTTAGGTGGTTTTCCTGATAATTCCCGTTGTTGGTTGAAGAGGAACGCAAGGTTCCTATAGCAGCCCGCCCCGCAGTTGGGGGAATTGAAATTACCTGGAACCTTTACCTACCGTTTTACCTAACAAAGCATATCCAGATGTATGGTTAGGGATTACCGTGATCACTAAGACGGTTTCTCCAGGATGAGGCCCTTTCATTGGACACTACGATTGGGCTGACTCCTGCGGATTATTCCTAAGTGGATAACTCGAGCGCGTAATTTTTGGTAGTCGGGGCTGCGTACGCGCTTTTCCGGATTATAATTATAATTCAAACATAGTATTAATTATATGGGTTGGACCAGTCATGTCCTGTCATTTGGTAGATGAGCGTTTATTTATATAGGGTTTTCCAATAACGGCGTCAGAACTTTAAAAACTGTTTGTAGTCATCTTGGATTAGTTGAGCCTTCAATTTTTTGATAGTTGTGTTTAGTCAACTTTGACAAATCATCGTGGAATGCTATACGACTTCAACAACATAGACTTTTTGACGAATTCATTTAACCAAAATAGGTCTCATCGCTAAATATGACTTTTTTGCCAAATTCGGGATCGATTTCTAACTGTTTCAGAGTCCAATCAGCGAACTGTCAACCCTGCAAATGGCTATTTAGCTTCAGTTATTGGATGAATTAAATCTTGTAAGGATAAGACCTAAGACTTTACGCAAAATTCGGCAAGTTGTGGTCTGACAGACTATAAACTTCACGTAAAGCGCCGAAAGTTGCTCGAACAGAAATAGTCCAGTCGTTGAAGGTAAAAATATGCTATTACCTCAGAATTCTTTGAACCTCCATCGATTTTTATGAAAATTTGGAATTAAGCTCATCTTACCCTTAACTTCAAAAGTGACATATGTCCGACTTGGGTTTTTTTGTTTTTAAGGGGTGAAACTACCCCTTCGTGAAAAAAAATGCATTTTATGGATTCACATCTTATTTAATTATGTAGAATAAAGCTTCTTTCGTGTTTTCGAACATGGTTTGCGATGTATTCAAAATTTTCAACCTTTAAAAACCACCCCCTATGCCTAAATTAATTTTTTTTAAAATTATATATACGTGTGCCACAGATTGAGTTCACATAAGGTGTAAATGGCAATTTTTTTTTAGTTAGATGCTAATATTCTCGGAATCACTCCTGCTTGTTCTCAAACTAAGATTTTAAGAAAATCGATCAAATTAATTAGTATACAGGGTGTTTTCAAAATTGAGATTTAAAAATTGTCAAGAGTAAACTACCATTATTAGAAAAGATAACAAAACAAGTATTAAAGAAAGTTGTTTAAGAGTAATGTCAGACTCTCAATTTTCAGACAAATCGACCTACTTTGATAAAAAAAAAAATTTTTATACCAACATACCTTTTATCGTGGCCGCAGGAGGCACTCTATTGTTTTTTTAAACATCTTCGTTCGTGAACCAGTAACAGTATCTCCTACAGCCACGATAAAAAGTATGTTGGTATAAAAAATACAAAAAAAATTAAAATTCAAGATAGTCCAATTTCCCTGAAAATGTCCTTAATACTTTTTACTTCCTTTTACAATAAAGGAAGTATTGGATTCACCCCAAAAATTCGAAATTGAGTTTTCAACAGATCTTCACGTTTTAGAGTACCCTGATCCCAAAAAACATATTTTTTTTCATTGGTCTGTCTGTCTGTCTGTCTGTCTGTCTGTGTGTCTGTCTGCCTGTGAACAGAATATCTCAAAAACGGAAAGAGGTATGGCGTTGAAACTTCATATATAAGTTTTGTGTACTATGTAGATGCGACAGCGAGCTTTTGAAGAAAATTTCATAACCGGAAGTAGGTGTTTACTCTAGCGATTTTTCAGTTTTTTTCGATTTTTTCAAAACGGCTCTAACGATTTTTTTTAAACTTTACATTTTTATTACATTTTTAATTTGTATTGACGTGAGATAGGTGATTTTCCAGTTGAATGCTTCTAAAATGGGTTTCTTTTGTTTTTTTTCTATTTTTTTTATTAACTCCTATTTTAAATAGAACACCCGTTATATTATTACATTTTTGAATTCAGCTTAAAATTCTAGAGAAAATTTGTCTCTTGAACTAACACTCTATTTTGTACCGTTTTTGTAAAATTTGTAATTTTTGAAAATTTTTGACAAATGCTTAAAAATTTAATATCAAATTTTTGGCTAATTATAAGATCACTGTAAAAGGAAGTTGTGTGCGTGTATCACACCAGATTTTTTTATATTTCTTTTTATAATAGTAGTCTATTCTTGACAATTTTTTAAAACTCCATTTTAAAAACACCTTGTATATAAATTAGTTTGATTAATTTTCTCAAAATCGTAGATTAAGAACAAGCAGGAGTGATTCCGAGAATGTTAACATCTAACTCAAAAAAACTTGCCATTTACACCTTATGTGAACTCAATCCGCGGACACATATACATATACATTTATGTATGTATATACACGATACACCTACATATAATCATCTATGAAGCTCCAAAATTATGTGGAATGGAAAATGAGTTTAGGCATAGCATGCATTGAGTGTAGACGTGCGCCCTGCTAACCTCACCAAAATAAAATGTTGACTCGTGTTGAAAAAGAGGAAATCCAGGAGATTATCAATACTACCGTCAAAACTGTATTGGACAATAAAAACTTTAAGTTATTGGTGAAAGAAGCAGTGAAAGAAGCCATTCAGGAACAAAGTAAGAAGATTGTGGAACTGCAGAAAGTTGTTAATGAGGTGAAACTTGAAAATCAAATTTTAAGAAGCAGTTTGGATGATCAAGAACAATACTCTAAGCGCAACTGCGTTAGAATTTTCGGAATAGATGAAAAATCTACTGAAAATACAGATGATTTAATTCTAAATTTATTTAATGGTATTATGAAGTTGGATATTAAAATGCAGGCAATAGACCGATCTCATCGAACGGGACGACTGCGAGCAGCGATTGGTGATAACCAGAGTGATAGCGGCAACAAGAAGATGCGGCCATAATAGTTAAATTCGCTAGCTATAGGGAACGGAACAAGGTCCTGACCAACAGGAAGGAATTGAAAGGAACGGGTGTACGTATCAGGGAGGATTTAATACCTGGAAGACTTGCTGTTTGGAGGGGCGCAGTGTCAAGGTTCGGTAACATTTTTGTGAATAAAAATGGAGTTAAACATGTCTTAAAAACGCTTGACGATCTTTCAGTTTTATTTACCAGCTCGACATTTTCACTAAATGTACGTGTTTTTATTAATTATTTGCATATTGATTTTTAATTTGATTTAGAAGCGTGTGTGAAATTTTGAATATCTATACGTACTTTTATCTTTTAATTAACTACATTGTGATTTTTTAATCGACTTCAAGGCTTGAAATTCTAATTAAATGTACTTGTTTTTTTACAATTATTTACATTTTCATCTGAATCAATTTAAAAACTTGAAATTTTGAATAAATGTACGTGTTTTTGTTTAATTATCCACATTATGCATTATTGATCGAACTAAACGCTTAAAATTTCCAATAAATTTATTCGTTTTTCCTTAATTGTTTTTAATTTGATTTTTGAATTGATTTAAAAGCCTTATATTTTGAATAAATGTACTAGCTTTAATTAATTATCTACATTTTGATTTTTAAATCTATTTTTAACTTATGTTGTGAATGTAAATGCTATGGGGAAGTTAGTAGGAGTGTTGCCTAATTTTTGGGAGTGGTATTTAATTATTTTCCATTCCTATTCATATTGGGTGGTGGTAGTTACCATTAAATTAATTATAGTTATATAATTTGTTTATTTTGCTTAATTTTGTATTAATAGTTTGTGTAGTTTTAGCAAAAATGGTAACTGTTTATTATCAGAACTGTGGAGGTAGGTATGCGTACCAAGCAGCAACAATTATGGATTGAATCGAGTCAATTAAACTTTGATGTAATATGCATAACAGAAACATCTCTGAATGAAAACATATATGATTCCGAATTATTTGATCCTAGTCTATATACAGTGGTAAGAGCAGATAGAAATTTGAAATTTTCTAATAAGGTAAGGGGTGGTGGAACATTGGTGGTGGTACGAAAATCGTGTGGTATCAAGATTATCAATACTTTCATTAAATGTGCCCCATATGAGGCTGTATTTGTACATCTCAGAATACATAAAATTAATATCATAGCTATATCTGTTTATATACCTCCTAACTCAGATATTCAATATTATCGAGACTTTTTTGCATTTGTTGATGAGAACCGCCAAACTGTTGAGGTATCTGATGTATGTATTGTGGGAGACTTTAATCTCCCAGAACTGAATGGCACCGATATAAATTTTAAAACTAATTATATCACCAAAGTTCGCAAATTATCGAATTTCATAAATTTAAATAATTTAGCTCAATTAAATCATATTATTAATGAAAACGGGAGAACGTTAGATTTGGTACTGGGAAGAAGTGATAAACTTCGCACATTTCAAATAACTAAGGAGGAAGCTCCTCTTCTTAACGTAGTACCACACCATCCGCCTTTAACAATTCAAATAGAAGTAAACCACACTGCAATGAGTGTGCAAAATAATAGTCCCAGGTTTTATAATTTAAAAAAATGCAACTGTCTTCTTTTAGCGATTCTAATTAGAGACGCCAACTGGACACATGTGTTTGAAATGAAATATGTAAATGGTGCGTTACGCAAATTTTACGAGATACTATATCACATTTTTGACAACTGTGTACCGAAAATAAAAAGAAGGGGAAATAAGTATCCCATATGGTTTAAAGAGGAGATAATAAACTGCTTAAAATTAAAAACGAAACATTACAAACTCAGGAAACTATCTCCATCATATCAACAAGCATATAAAGAACACAGAGCTAGATTGAAGTCTCTTATTAACACTGCATATAAAAAATACTTAAATGATATTGAATCTTGTATTAAACAAGATACTAATCAGTTTTGGAACTATATAAAATATACTAAACAAAATGATACCTTAATAGATTCCTTTATTGTAGGAGATAAAATTATAAGTGGATCCCAAGTAGCAGATGAGTTTGCAAATTATTTTCAATCAGTTTATTCAAACATCGTGTCATCTTATGATATTGAACATTTAGCTGGAGATGTGGTCAGTAATGAACTGTTTTACTTTACCGAAATTACAGATACAGAGTATAACTTAGCTATAAAAAAACTAAAACCCAAAAGAGCTGCTGGACCAGACAACATTCCACCCTACGTCTTAAAAGGCTATGACGACTGACTAAAAGATGTTCTGCTGTACATATTCAATCTCTCAATACAAACTGAAGTTTTCCCAGAACTGTGGGGGGAATCTTTAGTAACACCTGTTTTCAAAGCGGGGGATAAAAAAGTCATAGAAAATTATAGACCAATAGCGATATTGTCTGCTCCAGCAAAATTGTTTGAGCAACTGATTTATACTAAATTATCTTGTCACATCATGCCACACATATCTAATTGTCAACACGGATTTGTTCCCAAAAGATCTACTGTATCTAATTTGTTAACTTTTACGAACGACGTACTGAACGCATTTGAGTCTAAACTGCAAACTGATGCTATTTATACAGATTTCCGAAAGGCATCTGATACTGTGGATCATGACGTATTGTTAAAAAAATTATTGATCTATGGTTTACATCCAGTATTAAAATTCTTTGCGTCCTATCTGCAAATTTGCAGGTATGCTGTTAAATATAGTGGAAACACCTCAGGTAAATTCACGGCGAATTCTGGGGTACCGCAGGGTTCCAATTTGGGACCTTTATTATTCCTAATATTTATAAACGATTTGCCAGAAGTACTGAGGTTTTTAAAATGTTAACTTTTTGCTGACGATTTACAGTTTTTTTAGAATTGTTAAGAATGATCAAGATGCCGAGGGACTCCAAAAGGATTATAATGCTATATATGAATGGAGTATTCTAAACAAATTACATTTTAATATAAATAAACGTCAAATTATTAGTTTTAATTCCAGGGGTGTTTCCATTATGTTTGACTATAACATTGGTGGAGTTGTACTCAGAAGCACTGATAGTGTGGAAGATTTAGGAGTAACTTACGATTGCACATTGAGTTACAACCAACACATATCAAACATCCAGTCGGGTGCTTTTCGTACTCTGGGATTTATTATGAGACAAACCACAGCCACCTACGTAGGTGGCTGTGGACAAACGTATAAATTTAACAATATTGCTACAATAAGAAAATTATATGAAATACTAGTCAGACCACAACTAGAATATGCCTCTGTTATTTGGAATCCACTTTTTATGTATCAGTCAAATGAAATAGAAAAAATTCAAAAGAAGTTTCTGAGATTTCTCTATTTTAAAAAGTATAAACGATACCCTGACTACAATTATGTTCGAACTGCAGACTTAATGGGTGAATTTAAAGTCGTAAGTCTAGAAAGTCGACGTAAGTTAAATTTAGCTATGCGCTGCTACAAAATTTGGAATAATTTGATTGATGACAGCAACATAATATCATATATAAAATTAAAAGTTCCACCTCGGCGTATTCGAGCCTCCCTAATGTTTCACATACCACTAGTAAATCATACATCTAATGCTCCCTTAATTCTAATGCCGCGGCTTATGAACGAACTGATGAAACATATTTCTGATTTGGATCTATCACTTCCAATTAAACTAAAATAACGTTTGCTGTTTGATGTTGCCCCTCCATATCTGATTGAATGTGGCCAACACTACCTAGACACATTTATTTTTAATATATATATATATATATATATTGCCGTGATACCCCTTAAATTTACACCCCCCTTTTTTAATCGCTAATTACTTAATTGCTTATTAAGCCCTCGTGCAAAAGGGGATGCCTAAGTGAAATTTACACCTTACCTGTACTTTTATTTTAGCTTACGAAGCACAGCCTTGGGATACCACAAACAGCTCTTATTTGTTTACTAACTAATCTGCATGTGACTCAATTTGAAATGCAATAATTTCAGGGTTATAGAAATTTATTCAGATTAATTGATCTTATTTCGCGGGTTCCTAAGGTTTGATGGTCAAAGAGACGATTGCTTTGATTTAATCCTACTTCTCAAATCATTCCTTACACTTTTATAACGGCAATAAAACCAAAATTTTCGGGCAATTCATGCAGCAGAATAACTCAGAGAACGTTACCAAATGCGAAATACGGTCCTGGACTCCCTGCTGTGCGCCGGCGCGAATTCAACTTCCTACGGCCGTGGTCGAGATGTCATCAACAGGTGTTAGGTGCGTGTCGGCAACGGTTTGGTGCTTCTTTAGTGTTCCCCTCGTGTTATGCTGTCCACCTAAGGATGCTAGAACCCCTCGTCGACCAGGTAAGGTGATTTGACTAGTAGTACTCGTGTAGAAACCAAACAACACTTAGAAAAAACACTCGTTTTATTTTCAACGCTTGTCAAGTAACAACAACGTGATACAAATTCATCGGCTTATGACATAACAACCCGTATATCAGCAGATAAGCCAAGCGAAGCCCCTCCTCAAGGGCGCGAAAAGGCTTATATAGAAGGGTTGAAACCCCCATACTCGGCTAATCCTCTCTAATTGGACCGTAACATGCCACATGGCGCAAATTTTTTCCGTTGGGTCAATTAGGTTCAGTTTTGAGTCAAATGGCCGTTACAAACACGTCTAAATTGGCGGGAAATTTTGACAAAGATTCGTTACTGTCTGAACACTTGAAATATTGCCTGTCACTAGAATATATGGCAGGAAATAGCCCCCATTAACATATACTGTATCTATTGTGTAATTTCGTGGGCTTTTCTATGCACGCCACGCTCACAAAAATAGAGCGGGAAAAATTAACCTAGTAACTAATTAAATACAAACTTAAATCTATCCATTTAGCTAATTTAATTATATGTACAGGTCGCTCTAATTACTATGCACCCTTGGCACACTTTTTTTGGACCATATCTTGTTGGAGGACCGCTAACAAACACCCCGTTTCGGATGCGTTTGGATTCCTGGCGAGCACCTGCACTTGGTGATCCTGTTATATTGCTTTGGAGGAACGCTACCTGCAACGACATTCCGGCCTTATTTGTCCTTGGCGTTGAGATCCCAGTTTAACTCAAGTGTTGCCACAGGTATGATTAACTTTTGTTGATGTTTCCAGCTATTACACGTGGCTATTGTTATTTCAGGAGAATTCGCCCTTGATTGGAACTGCTCCATGTTACTGCCTGCTACAGTGCCTGGAACCTGTGCAGGTGGTCCTTCCAGCTTGATGTCGACGTGGGATTACCGCGCACACACACTGCATTACCCGTTCACCGGAAATACACTTGTCGCACTATATCACAGGTGTTTCGCACCTCCTGCGTGCACTTGCCCAATTATAATTTTGGTGTAATTGAATGCTCGTTTAATGGATTGATTTGAGACTACATTTGCATTATTTTGTGTTAGTTAATGACAATCTAACCCTTTGGCCTTGCTAAGAACTATTAAATTGTATTTGTTTATGACCACTGACGTTTAAATTACGGTTATAATCCTTTCACATTGAGTCACATGCCAGCAGTGTTTATATTCATTGTTTAATTTGAAACATATCGTTTTAACCTAGTACTATTTGCTAACAAAATTAAAATGTTTGACCTTAAAAGGCTGTAGTGATTCGTGACCTGTAAATAACACAGCAATATATATATATATATATTTACATATGCATTGACATGTAAGAATTTAATGTACATTGTTGTGTTGTCTGTGTAACAGCTAACAGCCTGTTCAGACAACAATAAATAAATAAATAAATAAATAAAATGTGTACGCCCCGAAGAAATGCGATTGAATTTTTTACCATAACTCCCTTAATTTTAAAGCTACAACGTCCATTCAAACACCATTTTACAGGTAATTTTAAGGGATACAAGATATACATTTCTACAGGGTCAAACCCTGCATATTAAAAAAGTAAAAGGTTGAAGGCTCGGGAGGGGCGCACTATAATGCAAACTGCTAACATTTATATCTCGGTTATTTTTTTTGCTACAGAAATAAAACAAAAACTAAAATGTTCGTTAAGAAAAAACCCACATTTTTGTAATATATAATTTTTTAGGTTTTTTTTAGTTTTAGTTATTTTAAAAATAAGGTATTTATTAAGAAATTTGAAAAATACGTTTTTTCACTTTCATCGTATTTTTTTTTTGAAAACTACGCATTCTAATCCCGCCAAACTTTTGGATTACATGAATAATACTAACATAAACTAATTTGTAAAGGCATAACGGTCAATATCAATTCTGGTGGAATGGCTGGGGTTTTATCGCTCATTTTTTTTTTTAAATTCGGGTGGCCCATCGTCTTTGCATCGTAACTCGCTTAGTTATAATACAATTGACTTTTAGCAGTGCTCATTTTAAAGGTCTTTCCAACCACTAAAAAATGTTCTATATAAGTTTTTCCCGAAAAATGCATTGGTTTTTCGTTAATTAACGTTGATTACTTAGAACCAAGTTGTTGCAAAAAAAAAATCTTTTTCAACGAACCATAACTCCCTTTATTTTGAACCTAGAGCATTCATAAAACAACCAATCTCTTTGTTGTTTTATAAGCTTCATTTTGAGTTATTACAACATATTTGATAGAACGCGAAGTTTTTGACTTATTCGCGAAAAGTTTTCAATCGCGAATAGCTCGAACAATATAGATCTATTGAAAAAACTTTATAGAACATTTTTTACTTAGAATTTGCCCCTCTATCCATTTCCGGGGTTATTTTGAGTGAACACATTTCCACCCCCGAGAAGGGGTGGCATCCACTCTCAGGGTAAAAGCGCACATCGGCGCTATGTCACTTTTGCTCCTTGAGCCATCCCCTAACTACTCACCAAATTTGACGTCAATCGGTCAAGGTTCAAAGAATTCGGAGCGGAAAACCTTCAACGACTGGACTGAAAGAGAAATTTTGATAATATATCTGAACTCTTTCTATACAGTGTTAAAAGATTTAACGTTCCCTGATGATTTGTCGAAGTTGACTGAACACAACTATCAAAAAATGGAAAGCTCAACGAATCTAAGCTGACGACAATTAGTTTTTAAAGTTCTGACGCCGCTATTGGAAAACATATTAGATTCCATTTTAATTAATAGAAAAAAGATGAGATTTTTTATGGTTAAAATGCCAAACCGATCATAAGTTGGTTAACTTTTACGATAAATTGTTTCACCGTTGATAACGACACTAAAAGTGTTAAATACAAGTAATTTATTTATTATGAATATTAATTGTAAATGAACACGAAGAAAATGAACTATTATAACTATTAACTAACTGTGCTATCAGGTTTTGTTGCTCTCAATATCGCATACATGATCGAGGACACATGATGTAGATATGTAGAAGATTGATTATCACAAGACGTAGTGGTGTTTTAGATTTCTATTGAAGGGCCAGGGGCATATCCTGTGAAAGGTGCGTTCAAAATTTTCGTTGCTGTTTCAAGTTTTTGGTGAATGGAATCTGCAACCATAACTTTTTGCTATTGTCGCACTGTGCCTTTTCAATCCAAGAACGTCTATCCCGGCGTTCACCAACAAAGTAGCTGAAGTTCGGCGAAATGTGTAGCCAGTTCTGGATTCGGAAGATTAAAGACTGCCGGCATCTGATAAAATGTATTTTTTCCAACATTACTGATTGATACATCTTCCTTTATTTACAGTACCCCATCAAAATCTAGAATCTTTTGAATTTTCTATTTTCCTCTTGTTCTTTCTTGACTGCAATATTTTTTTTTCAAAATTTGAAGGTAATATTACCATCACTGCCATGAATCACAGTAAATGTTCGTGGAACTTTGTTTTTCGTATTCAAAATGTGGACTACAACAAAATCCTGTTTGTCTTTAACGTTGCCGTTTTTTAAATGGACAAGTTTGTCTGCACAGCATGCTCCTGCAAATTCTTAGCACAATAACCGCCTGAAACAGTTCAAAAATCATTAAAATAATAAAACACTATAAATAAAATAAAACACTGCTGAAGCCTGTGGTTTGAAAATATCACAAATTAAGATAATCTCTGAAACTTCTTTGTGGCGTGAATTCATAATTCATATTCTTATTTGGGTATTTCGCCACTCTGCAAATTAAAATTATTAAATAACGAAAATATTAATAACGAACGTTTCGAGGGACAATCTGCCCTCGTTATCAACGAATAACAATTAAAACGAACCAGAAACTTAGCTTTTTTCACTTGAAGGAAAAACGACCACCCTCCAATGAATTTTTTGACATTGACGTGAATGTCAAAAAATTTATTGGAGGTTGGTCGTTTTTCCTTCCATATATAGCGATGGTTGAATTGATGGGTTCAGGGATGTCAGACATATATAAATATTGAACAGTGTTGGACCTATGATGAAACCTTGTGGTACTCCGGCATGAATATTCTTTTTTGCTGATAGTGAACTGTTGATTCTTACTGCAAACGTGCGGTTCGTTAAGAAAGATTTAGTAATGGATAACAAGTATGCGGTCATGTTTATTTTCATCAGCTTGAAGAATGATCCTTCTATCCACACTCAGTCGAATGCCCGAGCAATATTAAGAAACAGGGCCACGGTATGCTGCTTATTTTCAAATGCTGTCTCTAGGAGTTCAGAAATACGAGACAATTGATGTACGGTTGAGTATTTCTTTCGAAAACCATATTGGTATGCCGAAAGAATCTGATTATCTAAGAGAAATGCGTTGATACGGGAGTGAATAATTTTTTCAAGGAGTTTGGAGAGTGTAGGAAAGAGACTTATTGGGCGGTAACTGTCAAGGTGCTTATGGTTTTTGCCTGGTTTAGGAAAAACTAAGATGTGTGCGCATTTCCAAAAGTATCCAATTCTAAAGCAAGCATTGAATAATATTGTTAGAAAAGTTACTTACTTACTTAATCCTAGGATCTTTCTACCCTTGCAGGTGTAAAGTCGGGGAGTGGGTAGAGTTTTGTCGAGTTTTGTTATGTCTTCGCTGTCTTTCTCCATTCGCGTTTCCATTCTTTCCTATTTTGAACTTTACGCCTCACTTCACTCCACTCTATGTCTCTCTTAACGGCTGCATTCCGAACTTCTTCCCTCCACGAATTTCTCGGCCTTTCTTTCGTTTTCTTTTTATGTGTGCGTGCTTCAAATATTCTTCTCACCGTCTTATCTTCTCCCATCTTCATTACACGCCCTAACCATCTTAACTGCCCTTCTTCTATCGTATCTAATATTGGTTTAGTTTCCAGATTTTCTCTGATGTCGGTGTTTCTTATTTTGTCCAATCTTGTTTTGCCCTCAATCCTTAAGAACCTCATTTCCGTGCTTTGTATTCTGCTTTTCTGCTTTTGTGTTAAAACCCACATTTCCGACCCATATATCAAGATTCCATCTCTCCATTATGTCTCCTTTCTCTATTAAGATTTCGTTATTCTCATTTTTAATATTTTTCAACGTGGTGTTGTTATTCTTTCTCTCTTTTCTTATTGTTCCAAAAAATAATTTCTGGTTTTCTTTGAATGCTGTTTTCATTTTCTCACCGAAGTCCGCCCAGGTCTTTTGTTTTTCTTCGTTCACCAGTTTCTTGATTTTTGTTCTTTCAGTTTTATATTCCTTGTAGTCTTTTTGGTTTATTGTGTTTAGATATTTTTTCCATTTTAGTTTCTTCTTTTTAACAGCTTGCTTAATTTCTTCCGTTCACCAATGTGTTCTTTTTCCTTGTGCATTTGTTATTTTTGATATTCCACACGTTTCTTCTGGACTCGTTAGTATTGTGCCTTTGAATTTTTCTCATATTTCAACAGTTGTTTCTCGTGACTTTATGTCCGTCAACTTTCGTCTTAGACATTCTTGATACCATTTCTAGTCTCTTTCTCTATTAGTTTATAGCATCCTATTTTTTGATTTACTATCTTTCTCTTTTTTTTCTCCGAGTTGATCTTGTTGCCACTGTCCCATTTCATTATCAGCAGAAAGTGGTCGCTCCCTATTTCCGGTCCTCTCATAAAGTTTACATCTTTTATTCTTCTTCATAATTCCTTTCCTACTAAAAAGTAATCTATTATAAATTTCTCGCCCCTGCTCTTTATTTCTCTTGTGATCTTGTGAATTTCTTTGTGTTGGAAATGCGAATATGACACAATTAATTCATTCTCTATGCAGAAATTCAGAATTCTCTCTCCGTTTGAGTTTTTCATTTCTTCGCCATACTTTCCCAGGTACCATTCTGTTCCTTCATTTTTATTTCCCACTCGTCCGTTTAAGTCTCCCATTATAATAACATTACACTTGCTTTCATCTAGTCGTTTTTGTAAATCCTGGAAAAATTGGTCTTTTACTTCTTTCTTCGCGTCCTCATTTGGCCCATATGCCACTATCATTAGGTACTCCTCTCCATTATTCCCCTGTTTTACATTTACCGCCAGAATTCTTTCACTGATACATTTTTCTTCCTTGATATATATAATTTTTTCCTCTTTAATTATCATTGCTACTCCGGCTTTTGCAAAATTTTCTTTGTTCACAACCGACCATAACATCCAGTATCCATTGAATAATTTCATGGTGCCATTTCCTTTCTTTTTGTTTCCGTTATTCCTAGATAATCAATATTTAACTTATCTATTTCATTTACTAATTCTTCCTCTTTTCCGGTTATACCTTTTACGTTCCATGTTCCTACTTTGCTGTGTTTTGTCTCTTCCTTATCTGTGTTTACACTCTTTTTATTTTTCACTGTTTCGTTTTCCTTAATCGTTGTCCATGTTTGCGACAGGGTCGTTTGTAATTGTTTTTTGTTTCTTCTAGTTTTTTTGGTTGTTCTATTACTCCTTTTTGTATCTCATCCCATATGTAGTCTACTCCCTCAATTAGAAACTTTTTGTAGTCCACCTTTACTTTCTTTCCTTTTCTTATCTCTTTCTTGGCAATTTTCTTATTTCAGTCTGTATTTCTCTTTCTTTCAGGGTCATATCATGATCAATTTAAATTTTGGATCCCTTTAAGTTAAATATAACTTAATGCCATTACCACTTGCTTTCTTTCCCAGTCTCCTATCTTGAGAATATTTACTGTTTTTCCGTTTTTACTATTTATAACGGTCACTTTCTTTCCATCTACTTCGACTCCCAGCTTTTCTGAAAGGAATTGATTCGCTGCTTCTTGTTTCAGTTCTTCCTCAAATTTCACCCTTTTCACTACTATATTGTATTTTCGTTTTCTTTTCTAACTTCTTCCAATCGTTTTCCAAGCGTTCGATTCTTCCAGAGAGCTCTTTCCTCTCTCTTGTCCAATTTTCTTCATTCCTTCTCATTTGTTCTCGTAATTTTTTGTTCTCTTCCGTGCTCTTTTCAATTTCACCCATCATCGCTTTTATCATACCTTAATCCCTATCTCTTCGTCCATCTTAGTATCGCCTGAGTTTTCAGTTCCTGTTTCCTTCTGCGGAGTTCTGATTACTCTCTTACTTTTTTTGAAAATCTCTATTTCCCCGGTACTGTTAGGATCTCTATCTCTTTTGTTTCCGCCGTCCATCGTTGTAATCCTCAAGCTTATGTCTGTTTATTTTGAATATTTTTCGCTTTTGCCTACTTTGTAATTATTCCTGCGCGCTTATCACAGCACCGCAAGTATCCAGTCTGATCTTGCCCGTTCCGCGCTGCGTCTCCGCGTATTTCTAGGTTATGAAGAACCTCTAAACACTTTGTACTTCACTCCCGCACTTTACCGTGTGAAAATCAGCGTAATAAAGCCCGTGAACGAGTAATTTATTGTCGCTGATGTTATTCACGTTCGCCCGTCAATTTCCCATCATGAAACCTTCTTGTTAGAAAAGTTATTATTTTTAAAGGAAAGTTTTTGAGAACTATATTTGGAATTAGGTCGTGACCTGGCGACTTTTTAGGAGACAAAGTGTGAATATGCTCTAATATTTCTTAATGTGAAGTACTATTAGTCCGGGATTAGTCCGTAGTTAATTTCATTTTTACTGCTTTTGCAAAATCAGTGTTTCTGTCAGATATTTTGGTAACAAACGTATTTTGTAGAACTGTGGCAAATATGTCGCATTTTTCTTCATCGGTGGCGTACTTATGATTATCAACTTGTATAGTGGAAACTTGCGACTATTTTAATATTCTTCTCGTAGCTTGCCACACAGTAGGGCCCCCGGGGTGTAGATCAGATATGTCATTTTGGTAATTAGTTATTCTGTGTTGATATAATGCCATTTTGACTTCCCGTGTAAGTCGGTTAACATGTGTTTTGAGGAGGGGATCTCGTATTCTGGTCCACAATCTTCTCAACCGATTTTTATGTTTTATAAGTTGTAAAATATTTCCAGGTAGAGCCCTGTAAGTGCATTTTCGCTTAGTTTGAATTGTAGTAGCTTTGGTTACAGCCGTCTTGACTGCTGAGTTAAGTTTATCAAGCTCTGTGTCAATGTCTGCCTGAGATTCAAGATTAGTTGGACAACGTAACGTTTCAGCAAGAGAAGTTTGCTTGTATAAATTCAAGGAGCATCGCGGAAACATTGGTCCTTCGAGCCATACAACTCCCCGATCGCAAGGAAGCTGGACTAATTGAAGGAAAATTGGTCTTTCCAAACTGGAAATTGAAAAAACAGACACTGGTGCATCAATCACGAGTCCTGGAACACGCAGAACGGATCCAAACTTTGGACAATTTGGGCAACTGGACCGGATCTGCCATTTCCATACCAAAATTTGTGGAGGACTCACAGCAAGATTGGTATGTACTTTTCTGTGAATAGATTGGGGAGAAGAACGAATTGAGCCGTCGCCAAGAAAAAGCATCCTACGACTAAGTACCAGAGGATTCCCGCCACAGGGGCGAGAATAATTTTTAGCAGCATACGTCCTACTAGAAATCTACGATTCCAAGGACTGCCGACACTCAGCGAGAACATTCAGCGGCATACGTCCCGCTAAGAAATTGAATATTGGAATCGGAAAAGTGGAAAGTGGTAAAATACTACTTAACTAACCAGGTTGGTTCCAACGCCAGTACAGTAAAGAAGCTGCGACGACATGGAACCAATAATAAAGGAACAAAAGCAGCTGGCAGACAGAATGAGCCAGTTGCTCACCAATATGAAGAAGAATTCCGGAAAGAGGAAAAATCGACTGTACGTAGTCAAGCGAGAAGATGAATTGGAAGGGTTCTGGAGGGCATTCGAGAACGGTGACATCGAACTACAAAAGCGACTTTCAGCAGATTACGAGTACATTAAAAAGGATTTCTACAACCAGGTAAAGGAAAGATATCAAGTGATAGCAAATTATATACACGAATGGCAGGAGAAATTAAAGTCAGCCAGCGAGGAGAATAACGGTCTAGAAACCGAGAAAATGGGAAACCCCGTCTAACAGGAAGGCAGACCTTAGAAACAAGAAATTAAACTAGGTTCTGGACGAGGCAGTGTCAGCATTGGAACAAGCCCAGACAAAAATGTTCTACGAGCATAAAGCCAACAAAATATGCGAGCAGTGGAAAAACATTACGAACCTTCATGAGGAGATACTCGGATGTGAACAAGAATTTACTTGGGACTACTTCACTGACGAAGTCTATAATCAGATGCGAGATCGCTATAACCAGGTAATAGCTCAAATATTTAGTACTAGGTAGCATCCCGAAAAACGAACAGCCTCAACAACGCGAGGAGTCATTCGTCCCGCTACAAAAACTTACCGTTCCAACCTTCCACGACATTTTTGGGCGACTTATTCACAACAATTCCACGTTAGGAAAAGCGCAGAAGATGCAGTACCTCAAGACATACCTCAGAGGCGAGGCAAGTAAATTAATCAAACATCTGGACGCCTCTGATGCTAATACGAAACCGCATGGGGCCTATTAACAAACAGGTACAATAACAAAAGAATTTTATTCTCAAAATTTTTAGATAACATATTAGAGCTGCCCAATTTAAACTATAAATAATCAGTAGCCAGTTTAAAACAGCTGCATGATACGACGATGGAGAATTTACGCGCCATATCCAACATGGGCGTAAATACAGAGACATGGGGACACATAATCGCACATTTTCTGTTCAAGAAACTGGACAAGGAAACGAAGAAACTGTATGAACAGTCATTGACCAACTCTCGAGAGATCCAAGACCTGGAAGAAATGTTAAAATTTTTGGAAACAAACATTCGAATCACTTGAAGCAATTCAAGAATCGAAAAGGAAAGTGGAAGTTGCGAGAACAACAAAACCACTGGCGTCGTCAAGAAAACCATGGCCGGTAAGAAGCTATCATGCAAGCATCGTCAGATGTCGGATCTGTAACATCAACCACAAGATTAAACAGTGCCCGAAATTCATGTCAATGACCAGTGACGATAGGTACCAAACAATCAGGCGCCATCGTTTGTGTATGAGATGTAAAATCCACAAAGAAAACGAGAGGTGCTACACTTCAAATAAATGCCAGGCATGTGACAAATTGCATCATACTCTGCTGCCTAAGGATTGGAATAAAACTCCGGTAAGAAATCTACAGCAAACATTATCAAAACCGGAACAGAAACCAAATAAGAAATACCTAGTTCCCACCACCAGCGCACAAAACAATTTAGAAGAAGTCAGCAACCTTGTTAGCAAAAAACCAAATATTCCAACCAGAAAGAAATTCTGTCAGCCACAGCGTTTGTAAAGGTTAAAACAGCCGGAGGACTCTACAAATTGTTAAGAGCATTGGTCGATCCAGAGTCACAGGCATCGTTCATAACGGAAGAAGCAGCTCAGTTGTTGGCATTACCAAGAGTAAGAATCCAAGCAGATATTGTAGGGCTAGGAAGAAGCGAAACTGAGAAATCCAGAGGAGAAATTGAAGTATAGATGAAGCCAAGATTCTCCAGCAATTTTAGAATTTATGGGGATCTGCTTATATTGGAAAGGTTGACATGAACATTGCCAAGGAACGCAATAAGCAATAAGGAAAAAGGCGCATGAGAACAATACCTACTAGCCGATCCAACATACAACATGCCAGGTCCAGTAGACACACTCATAGAGGCAGATTTCGTAGGAATCAGGAAGACGAAACAAGGGATGATGGCACAAGATACGGAATTAGTGTGGATCATATCTGGGACAGTAGAAGCAACCAAACAACCCAACATGAGAGTGGTCAGTATGGTGTCTAACGTCGGAGAGGATCACCAACTCGGCAAGTTTTGGAAGGTGGAAGAGTACCTGATGGAGAAACCAGTCTCAGAGGAGGAACTAGAATGTAAACGACAAATTCGAAGCAACCAATTGTCACAAACAAGATGGAGCATATGTGGTAAACATACCGTTCAAAGAAGATCCAAGTCAATTGAAAGAATCGAAACGGAGGGCAGTTGCCAAAATGCTGCAAATGGAGAAAGGATTCCAAACTGACAAGAACTTGGAGTCCGAATATAGAAACTTCATGAAAGAATATATTTCCTTAGGACGTAGGAAGAAGATGGATCAAATTGGTAGTCGGGGAAGAGGCTATTACATTGCCCACCAATCTGTCATAAAAGAAGACAGCGAAACAACCAAACTGAGGTTAGGTATCCACTGTGAAACTCCTGAACCAGATGATGCACACAGGGTCCAGACTACAACAAAATTTGACGGATATCCTTCTACGATGGAGGAAGTACAAGTTTGTATTAACCGCAGACATCGAAAAAATGTATAGGCAGATACATATAGCTGACGAGGATCAGCTCTACCAGAAGATTGTGTGAAGGTTTTCCAAAACGGAACCACTCCAAGAATATCAGTTATCTACGGTGAGTTACGGCACAACCGCTGCTTCGTACCTCGTAGTCCGGACTCTGCAGCAACTAGCAAAAGATGAACAACACAACTTCCAAAGAGCGTCTCAGATAGCCATGAGAGACTTCTACGTCGATGATCTTCTAACAGGGGCCAAATCCGAAGAAGACGCAAGAAGCATCCAAATCGAATTAACCAAGATGTTAAAAATTGGAGGATTCAATTTAACGATATAGACTACCAACCTGGCAGATGCTGAAGGAAGCAATAGGGGACAAATAAGATACAACTAGGAAAACATTGGGAGTTTATTGGTCAACAGCGTTTGATTTGCTACAATACAAAGTCAAGCAGCAGCCTGAGGACAAGATAACCAAGAATAACCGTTGAATTACAGAAATCGCAGAAAAATGGAGAAAATTTAGGCAAGAGCTACCGAACGTAGAAAAGTTACACATTCCAAGATGGACGAATTATGAAGAGGACCTCCACATGGAGAAACACGGGTTCTGCGATTCTTCAGAAAAGGTATGGGGCGGCAATCTACATGAAAAGATCTTCACCATCAGTGGCCACAGCAGTGACGCTACTCACAGCCAAATGAAAGGTGGCACCCCTCAAGATGGAGAAAACGTTGCCAAAGTTGAAATTATGTGCTGCAGAATTGTTAGCCAAGTTGTTAAAGAATGCCATCACAACCATAGAGATAAATGATGTTGAGACCTATGCCTGGACAGACTCAATGATCACCTTGGCCTGGATAAAAGGAGTCGTTACAATACATGAGCGCATCGGAAAACAGTGCTGGAATCATATCAAGACAGAAGACAACCCAGCAGACTTAGTCATAAGAGGGGTGCAACCGTCCAAACTACGTGATCACCCATTATGGTTCCATAGCCCTAGATGATTAATGGAAGAAAATACCCAGGATCGAATAAAGGCCCAGACACCAGTGATAGGCACCACGGAAGAAGAAAAAAGGAAGCCCCAGCAGTTAGCTGTACATACAGCAGTCAGTAAAACATCTGATGTACTAGCAAGCTCATCATTCAGCAACATGATTAGAGTGATCGCCTACTGCACGAGGTTCATTAAGAAGTGCAGGAAGAAAATCACAGCAGCCCAGCAGTTATCAACCACGGAATTACAAGGCACGACTTCCCAAGGGAACATCATCTGCTCCAGCAGAGCAGAATGGTGGACAGCAGAAGTGTATTACTCAAAGTATACCCGTTCCTAAATGCCGACGGAATACTTCGAGTGGGGGGAAGGATACAGCATTCACTGCTACCTTATGATGAGAAACACCGATTTTAATAGCCAGCAGCAATCATCTGGCAGAATTGATCATCCAGGACGCTCATCATCGTACCTTACATGGAGGTAACTAAGCAACATTAGCCTTCGTGAAAAGAAAATACTGGATAATAAGGGCCAAACAAACAATTTCCAAAATTATCTATAGATGCGTTACGTGCGCAAGACACAAAGCAGCACCAATGCAACAACTAATGGGTCATCTACCCCCTGCACGAGTGACACCATCCATCCCATTTACTCATACGGGGTTGGATTACGCAGCACCGATCCAGCTACCAGTGTCCAAAGGGAGAGGCAACAAATCATACAAAAAATACATTGCCATATTCATTTGTTTGGTCACAAAGGTTACCCAAATGGAAGCAGTAAGCGACATGACTGCTAATGACTTGATAGTAGCTTTCCTAAGAGGAAAGTGGGCCCACATCTATAGCGATAATGGTACCAATTTCGTGGGAGCAAGCAAGATTTTGGATACCGAAGTTAAAGGAAGGTTGGGCACCAAAGCAATCCAGTGGCATTTTATACTCCCTGCAAACCCCACATGGATAGAATTTGTTACGGTATTAAAAGAACTTTACGACACCCACCCAAGGTGAGCATCGCACCACGGAATCAGTCCTGAAAAACTGGCACACTTGCCCTGAAATCGGTTCGAAATAGGCTAATAGGCCACGGCTGGAACGCTCAGGGAGTCGGGCGTGAGTCACACGATACGTTCTGGGCAAGCGTGTTGTGGCATAATATATATATAGGGTATGTCGAAATCATGAGGGCGCCACCAAGCCTGTCTTAACCCGGCTAACCGGGCCTGGACGGTTAGACGGGAGCGAAGCACGCAAAATACTCCGCCGATAGGATTACTCAAGAATTGCAAGGTCAAATAACAGGTTCGGGAATGCCTTATGCAAAGATTGTAATTAGGTGTCAATCCGACCGCGACTACGCAGCTGTCTTACCCACCTGTCCACTCAGAGCTTCCTCGTTCCGTCGTACAATATTCAGTACAATGAAGGGGCGTCTATCTGTAACAGAACATGCACAAGCCGAAACAAAACAATAGTTCCCTTAACTAACCAATCATATATTGAACTTCGGGTTACAATGGGGCAGCAGAATGCGTCGCCCTATATCTATACTTAACCTATAATTAAGGGCACCAGCTGGCACGCGCGCTCTAAACTTAACGACAGATGTTGAACATGTAGTGAACAGTAATGAACAGTCTGCAAGTCTGAATGAATGCACAAGAGCAGTAATAAGTAGTAATGAGTCCAAATATGCGCGTCACCTTATGCGGCAGACAGCGAAGATTTAAATTAGCACTCGCGGCATGAACAGTCTGCAAGTCTGAATGAATGCACAAGAGCAGTAATAAGTAGTAATGAGTCCAAATATGCGCGTCACCTTATGCGGCAGACAGCGAAGATTTAAATTAGCACTCGCGTTCACAGCGGTAATCAGGTTAAAGACACATACCTTAATGCGTAGGCGGCGAGGGAGCCTGGTACAGTTGAGTTGCGACAACCTGCGGTCGTAGGTGGCAGGTACCTTCGATGTTACAACGGCTATGGGGGTGAATGCACAACCGCCTTAATGGCGACGGGAGACGCGTCAATGACGCGTACAACGGGACGACGAATAAAATGGGCCACTTTCGTTTTGCTGAACAAATCCTCGTAGGTCGAGATGAAGGGGGCACGACCCCTTACTTACGGAAGCAGGAACTGGGCTCCAAAACACCCACGTTACGCCGAAGACAATTCGAAAACTCCGACTCGCAACCACCACACGAGCGTTCTCTGCCACGGGCTGCCGACAACTCTCACTTAAGGCGAAACAGTATATCACATGATTGCTGAAGCAGCACTTGACGGGAAAAAGGGCTGACGCCCCCGCCAAGGGCGGAAGCGCCGCACGAAAGCACACACTCTGCGACCTCTTGTTCGTTCGACGGCTCTCGGCTGAATGCCCAGAGGCAAGCGTTGGCAAAGGTCACCTTGGCCGCGTCCTCACGTGACTAAACCACAGCGAATCGCAAGGCGATAAAATGAAACAAGCCAATGCCGGCCACGATGGTATCACGCCACAACAGCGTGCTTTCTAGAAGATTCGGAATTCGAAAAAAACGCCATCAGAGGGGAGCTCCAACCGACGAAAAATACTGCTTCTGGAGCCAAATATGTGCGAAATCGTGATTCTGAAATTAGGCGATGGAGCCAAATAAAGAACTAAAAGGGTTTAGCATACGGGCACGCTGCCCTAAAGCCTAGGTGACTATTTAAAATACCAATATGACCTGAATCAAATGTGCGGAAGATGAGATTGTCCTTGTGCGCAAAGATTGAAAATGGTTTTAACCTAGCAACAAATTGCCCTAAAGGCGTGAAATGCGATTAAGCATCTGCGACAGCAAAATGACTTAACACTCCCCTTACTTGAAAGAGAGTTCCCCGAAGTCTCTTATAAAACAACGAGGCATTTTGCGACAACGTAACGAGAACACAAACGAAAACGCAACAACGAAAAACGAACAAAACAAAAAAACATTCGATACGATAGAGTGCACCCCCAAAGGGATTACGCACACTGGCCACCAGATAGGGTGCAAAGGTGGGAAGAGAGAAAAGGAAGAAGAAAGACTGGATACGCCAGTAGAAAATACGTAAATTCTGGCGAAATCGGGTACAAACAAGTCTTACACCTGTGGACACTTCCGACCAACCGTTCCAAAAGAACACAGGGAGGGGGGGGGTATAGAAATGGAAGTCCAAAGTCCCACCCAAGGGTTACCTGAAGAGGGCACGCTGCGCGTCACGAGATCGGCGCATTGTGTGGATCCCACAACTGGTATGAGTACCCAAGAGAAGAGGATGAACCACCAAAAAAAAGGAAATGGTTGTGACAGAAACCGTCAAAAATAGTCATAATCAGTAATAGGAAAAACTCAGTCCACCGAAATCTTCAATCGATGCCGATGCCGGAGCCAAGTCGACTATTAAACCGCAAAGCGCGAGCTCGAAAGTGACTCCAACACCGAACACCAAAAGAAAATCCGGAAGAACCAAGTCTCCAAGGGTGTAGGCGTTCGATGACGCATGCCCAATAAATCCTTTTCAGAACTCCATGCGGCCCAAAGGGACTACCTTACGACGACAGGGTCCGCACGAAACAAAATGACCAGAAACACGCTCTCTTTATGTAATCCCACACAAGTGGTTGAAAATAGCGACGGCCAACGGTACGGTAAAAGAGCGCTAGGCCACGAAAACAACAGGGCATCACTACAAAAAAAGTCAAAAACCTTTAAATACTTAATACTTGAATACCAACGGAACCTCGCGCGGACAGCATGCGCATTACTGCCACACAAAGCTCAGAAGCTTCAACGAAACTGTTCACAAGGAACACGACACTTGACAACATGACGTCATCAGTCAAAAAGGGTACGGTAAATGACAACAAAACGTCAACAAATACGAAACATTCCGACCAGCGGCAAAAACTCGTTAAATGCTAACGGAAAGTGTACAAAACACTACTATGACTGTTAGGGGTGTCCACGAAGAAGTCGGTAAACCAAGTTGGGCGGTACATGATAATAATGAGAATGAGATAAAGGCCAACGAAAATAACTACACCAAACCAACTAAGAAGATGGCCTGAGGGACGTAATAACCGCACGAGCGAATCTCCCCAAGCACACCAACAGCACACCATAACTTATCAACAAACCAAGACACGGTAATGAAGGTGAAAATGAATTCCAACCTGTTTACCAAAAAATCAACTCGGTACAACACCAAACGATAGAAAAAAAAATTGTCAAAATCGGTAATCATCAACGTCAAAATCGATAAACCTCGCTAACGTGAACGTCAAAATCGATAAACGTCAGTTCGGTACAACAAAAGTGTCAACTTAGCCCAAGGCTAAACAATGTAAACGACAGGGAATCGAAACTCCCACTAAGCCTTCGAAAAGACTTAAAAAAACAAGGTCGGTACCTTCACTCAACGACATCTGGTACTAAATGCGACTAATACGGGATAAAATCTGCACTAAATGCAACGAGAGATCTCGGTAGTATGAACTGGCTAAGAAAAACAAGAAACGACGGTAAAAATTACGGAAAAGATACTCAAAATATGAAAAGACATGGAAAAACACAAAAAGAAAACTCAAAAGGGCGATAAACAACAAGAAAACACAAAACTACAAATAGAAAATAAGAAAAGACAAGAAAAAACATATAGAAAACAAGAAAAGAAACGTAAAGACAAATGACAACTAAGAAAAAACATATACACGGTCAAGAAAACTAATGAAAATAAACTAAGAACAGGAAAAGACAAGAAAAGACATATAGAAAACAGAAGAAAACAAGAAAAGACAAATAGAAAACAAGAAAAGAAGCTCGGTAAAATATTCTACTAAGAAAAAAACGGTTTACCAGTCCATACCACTTCGAAATGACGAAAAAAGACATTTGTGACAACGATATAAATGACACAGAGGCGGGCGCCAAAATTAAGACACACAACGCAAAAAAAAGAAAACCCCAAAATGAGGTCGGGCGTTGTCGTGCACCAATAGGCCCCACGTTGGGCGCCAAAATTAGCCTGTTACGGTATTAAAAGAACTTTACGACACCCACCCAAGGTGAGGATCGCACCACGGAATCAGTCCTGAAAAACTGGCACACTTGCCCTGAAATCGGTTCGAAATAGGCTAATAGGCCACGGCTGGAACGCTCAGGGAGTCGGGCGTGAGTCACACGATACGTTCTGGGCAAGCGTGTTGTGGCATAATATATATATAGGGTATGTCGAAATCATGAGGGCGCCACCAAGCCTGTCTTAACCCGGCTAACCGGGCCTGGACGGTTAGACGGGAGCGAAGCACGCAAAATACTCCGCCGATAGGATTACTCAAGAATTGCAAGGTCAAATAACAGGTTCGGGAATGCCTTATGCAAAGATTGTAATTAGGTGTCAATCCGACCGCGACTACGCAGCTGTCTTACCCACCTGTCCACTCAGAGCTTCCTCGTTCCGTCGTACAATATTCAGTACAATGAAGGGGCGTCTATCTGTAACAGAACATGCACAAGCCGAAACAAAACAATAGTTCCCTTAACTAACCAATCATATATTGAACTTCGGGTTACAATGGGGCAGCAGAATGCGTCGCCCTATATCTATACTTAACCTATAATTAAGGGCACCAGCTGGCACGCGCGCTCTAAACTTAACGACAGATGTTGAACATGTAGTGAACAGTAATGAACAGTCTGCAAGTCTGAATGAATGCACAAGAGCAGTAATAAGTAGTAATGAGTCCAAATATGCGCGTCACCTTATGCGGCAGACAGCGAAGATTTAAATTAGCACTCGCGTTCACAGCGGTAATCAGGTTAAAGACACATACCTTAATGCGTAGGCGGCGAGGGAGCCTGGTACAGTTGAGTTGCGACAAGCTGCGGTCGTAGGTGGCAGGTACCTTCGATGTTACAACGGCTATGGGGGTGAATGCACAACCGCCTTAATGGCGACGGGTGACGCGTCAATGACGCGTACAACGGGACGACGAATAAAATGGGCCACTTTCGTTCTGCTGAACAAATCCTCGTAGGTCGAGATGAAGGGGGCACGACCCCTTACTTACGGAAGCAGGAACTGGGCTCCAAAACACCCACGTTACGCCGAAGACAATTCGAAAACTCCGACTCGCAACCACCACACGAGCGTTCTCTGCCACGGGCTGCCGACAACTCTCACTTAAGGCGAAACAGTATATCACATGATTGCTGAAGCAGCACTTGACGGGAAAAAGGGCTGACGCCCCCGCCAAGGGCGGAAGCGCCGCACGAAAGCACACACTCTGCGACCTCTTGTTCGTTCGACGGCTCTCGGCTGAATGCCCAGAGGCAAGCGTTGGCAAAGGTCACCTTGGCCGCGTCCTCACGTGACTAAACCACAGCGAATCGCAAGGCGATAAAATGAAACAAGCCAATGCCGGCCACGATGGTATCACGCCACAACAGCGTGCTTTCTAGAAGATTCGGAATTCGAAAAAAACGCCATCAGAGGGGAGCTCCAACCGACGAAAAATACTGCTTCTGGAGCCAAATATGTGCGAAATCGTGATTCTGAAATTAGGCGATGGAGCCAAATAAAGAACTAAAATGGGTTTAGCATACGGGCACGCTGCCCTAAAGCCTAGGTGACTATTTAAAATACCAATATGACCTGAATCAAATGTGCGGAAGATGAGATTGTCCTTGTGCGCAAAGATTGAAAATGGTTTTAACCTAGCAACAAATTGCCCTAAAGGCGTGAAATGCGATTAAGCATATGCGACAGCAAAATGACTTAACAAATTTGGGAAACAGGCGTGAAATCAATCAAGTACCACATCAAACAAGTCATTGGAGACAGCACGCTCACCTTCGAAGAGCTAACAATATTGTTATACCAAATCGAGGCATGCCTCAACTCAAGACAATTGACACCGTTGAACAACGATCCGAACGATGGGTCAGCAATCACTCCAAGACATTTCTTGATCGGGCAAGCACTTATTACTCTAGCAGAGCTGGGCGAAACCATCGCCACCGACAGTTACCTAAATAGATGGAAGCTGCTACAAAGAATGAAGGGAGATTTATGGAAAGCATGGTCGATGGAATATCTATCCACGCTACAACACCGTGGAAAGTGGAAGGCTCCAAAACTAAACATAGAAGTAGGAGAATTGGTACTCCTAAAGGAAGACAACATCTCGGCTAACAATTGGCCATTAGCACGAGTAATCGAGACACCTCCAGGAAAGGATGGGCTGATATGGGTAGTGACAATCCAGGGCAGAGATAGAGCTCGATTTAAGTAACATATTTCAAAGGTTTGTCAACTACCGATAAACGACCTACCACAAAGTCAACACGGAAGCAGAATACAAAAGGGAATTCAGCATTTATCATATGCATGCTCATGGCGTGTCACATGATTCCAGGCAACTTGGCAAATTATACGCTAAAGACACCATAATCTGGAGTATATGTGGAACACGTTATGAATGCGAAGCTCGACAGAAAAATTATTCGAATAGGGGTGGAATATTTGATACCGGCATTCCACACAGACGAGCAAAGAATTAATGCTACCGCTACACAATTTAAGCAATTATGTGACACTAGCAGCAAAATGACGGAGGGCAAATTTTTTGAGGAATTTATGCATCACACATAAAAGCAACAAGACAGGATTTTATGGATCACGAGGAGCGTCCTAACAATTGCACCACACCGCACACGAGAGAATTATTTGGGAAATTCCTTACGTCAGTATTTGGGGTGAATAACGAAGTATACACGGGCATCGTTGACTTAAATACAAATCAGCAGCGGTTAATAGACGCCTCCAGTCATCAAGTCACATTCATGCTAGCCGCAATGACAGCTGTAAATGAAACTGAGAACCGGATCACAACGAACTTAGAAAACTTCCGAAGAAAATTCAACCAAGGAATTCACCTCATGAAAGAGATGAAGGCCTGGTATAGATCCATTTATGTCAACAGGATAAACGTTGTCGTACTATTAGCATACCAAGTGACCAGTAATTATTTGCAAGAAGTCGCAGAGAAGTACGAGAAGTTGCTTGACGCAGTATTTAAGTCATCTGTTTGAGTTTGTGTCACCAGCTCAAATAGCAACATTAATTAAGCAGCTATCTATGAAGTTACCACCCAACCTGAGGATACTGCCATCACCGGTATACAAGATGGAGGACGTACAAACAGAGGAAACCATTAAGATGTTTGGCTATTTACATATTACAGAAACTACGGAGTATGAGGTCAAACTCACCGCCATTCCCAGAAGGATCGACAACGGAGAGTATGCAATCCTAGCTGTCGGCCCGCACTTCTTAGGCATTGATTATAATCACCAGAAGTACTTCAGTATCTTTTAAATAAATCAATTTACTTCTTGAATAAAACACTGCTGGAGCCTGTGGTTCGAAAATATCACAAATTCGTTAAAACCCCTCACCACAAATATATTTAACAACTGCTAAATACGTATTTCGACAGCCACGCTGTCATCATCGGTAGCTAAGAAAACTTACACAGCAAACACGTCGCCTTTTCGCTGTGTAAGTTTTCTTAGCTACCGATGATGACAGCGTGGCTGTCGAAATACGTATTTAGCAGTTGTTAAATATATTTGTGGTGAGGGGTTTTAACAAATTTGTGAAATATACTTCTGAATGCTGATGTGTATTCATTTGTGACGAAGACACAGGCTTTAAATGGGTGGTTAGGCCTGGCCACTCTAAGTCACATCTTTTTGTAACTAATAAACTTTATCTCTTCGAAAAACAACCTGGTTCTGCAATATTATACAATTTATATTCCGAGGTGCGAATTGAATTAATGCAAGAAATAATTCCCGAAACTAGACAAATTGAAGACTTGCATAAATTCAAGGAGCATCGCGGACACAAATATATAAAAACATCTATTCAAATTTTGTATTTTGATTATTGTTACATGTGTCACATTGAACGCATGTTATAGGCCAAATTGACTTTAACGACTCCGCGCCAGCTCATATAAAACGTCACGAAAAAGCTATTACTCCAAATCGGAACAACGACTCACCTAGGACCGCTGGCCTGCCAGTAAAGATATTTCATAGAAGATATATATTTCACCATACTTCGTGTCTTGTTCGGTCAGTCGTGTAGTTCTTAAGAGTAAAACGGTAGAACAATAACTGAATAAATGCCAGAGCGCCAACAAATTTTGAAATAACTGCGAATGCACCCCGGTGCTCTAACAAGAATTTGTAAACTCAATACCAAACACTATATTATACTTCCTGAAAGATAGCTCCAAAACAAAGTAATCAGCCGTAACTAAACTCAATCTGTATACTGGCATAAAAATAATATAATTTCGAGTAAATATCACAGTACAGGTAATACATAATTATCACAATCAAATTATCAGTTAAAATAGCAGGATCGCTCTACATTACTTTAATCACAGACTACAACATACTTACAGTATTACACTAAAATACCGCAATGCTATAGATTGCACACATTAAAAGGGCGGCTTAGCAAGCCACTTGGTTCGCAGGACCTCCTAGCTCAATTTTCAAGGAAATCGTAAACGCAGTTCCGGCTCTCGGCCAATAAAGTCGTCCGCCGTAGCTGGTGTCTTTCAGCTCAATCTGCAGCGCGACAGCGAGATAGGGATGCCAAAGCAGGAAGAAAAGCAACCCCCAATACGGGTTCTTCTTATGCTCTAGGTAGGGGCTGGCAACAAGGGAAAAGCGGCTTCACAGAGGTTGAACACCGTCGGCTCGCAAAATGCCTGGAGCGGTCGCCGTGGACACGGAAAACATTCGAGCGCCGCACCTGATTCAGCTTAGGCGAATAAAGCCGGCGTTTATGCTTGGCACTGCTGAGAAAGGAGTCCGATATGACACACAACTACAGGGGGTCCTAGCGCGTCTAATTACTCACCCCAGATGACGATTTGGGCACATGGAAAAGCTCGTGGTTGCAATTACCAAAGAATCAGCACAAGGCGTAGGAAAACTTCCTCTCGTGAGCTCGGGACAACAAAGCCACCAAACTTGAAGGCTTGCATTTCACCAAATATGTCAAACAAACCAAAAGTCTCACTAAACATCCCCGAAAGCTCTTGAATTGCTAAACCACCATACTGCTTGTTTCAAAGACCACAATCGGCTTTTCCCAGATAAAAGCGCATTAAGGTTATCACAGCCAAGTGCAAACCAATCGCGCGACGCGCGGAAAAATACCATTCGAATTCGAATTTAAAAAGGCGGCGTAATCTAAACGTAACACAGTACAATACACGTTAAAATCTTGCATGTTAAAATAGGTGTTCCACCATTAATATTTTTCAATATTCAGTCGAATAAGATGAATAACAAGTAAATATGATGAGTAGTAATTTCTAATAACTCAAATTTGTTAAAGTACCTGGTATTGAGTAAAAACTTTTAAGAAACCATGAAGAGGCATTCGATGTAGCAAAAAGTTCATATTTCAACTAAATATTGAAAAATATTAATTGTGGAACACCTATTTTAACATGCAAGATTTTAAGGTGTATTGTAATGTGTATTTAACTGACTGAAGAAGACACGAGGTATGTCGAAATATACAGAGTGTCCAAAAAAGAATGGGACACCGATTAGTCATAGATTCCTTACCCCATAATAAATCGATTAAACCTAATATACCTTAGTACAAAGTCCCTTCAGTAAGAAGTTATAGGGCCTTGAAGTTCAATTCGTTATTTTTTATTTTTTTGTTCATTTCCACAAATGTCGAGATATTGATTTGAATTTTGGTATACATGTTTACTATTATGTACTGCACTAATAAAAACTACTACTAAGGTATATTACTAAAGGGACTTTGTACAAAGGTATATTAGGTTTAATCGATTTATTATAAATTAAGGAATCTATGACTAATCGGTGTCCCATTCTTTTTGGGACACCCTGTATAATATCTTTTATGAAATTTCTTTTTAAATATCATTACTTATTAGTTGCAACTCTCCTTTACACAAATTTAAACCTCCCTTTATGTGCAGACGAAGTATTTGCTGTTTCATTTTGGACAGGAGGTCTTCCTAATACGTTTGCTATTACGGATTTGATATGTAGTTTTGCAGTTGTATTTGTTGCATAGGGGGCTTTATAAGATCCAAACTCAAATTTTTTAGGAAAACTCGCCTTTGATGGTTCGGGTCAAATTTACTTTTTCGTATGAATGGAGAATGTAACTATTTATTCCAGCTACATTTACGAGTGCCATAAAAATAGCAAAAGAGCAGAGTTTCGTTATTCTTGGTACGTATAAGCACTGCACTTCTGATCAATAGTACCAATACCTCCTTTAGTGTAATTGTAATCTGGAATAGTCTCAGGCTTGCCAAGTTTTGCAGCATCAATGGAGGCAGCATCGTGAATGGCTGAAATAAGAAGAACCGCGCCTTGCTTTGCTTAGGGACATATGAAACGAGAGTTAGATTTTTTTGAAATCCGAATATAGATGCACAAGGAACTCTAGATTTGTTTGGTAGAAATTCTAAACAAATTTCTTTTTTGTTCTTCCTTGAAGTTTCAATAAACGTTAAACATTTCTCTAAAAGGCATTTGGCCACATCACATCGAGAATATCAGTTATCGCATGTCAAGTTTCTATTTAAATGTTCTAAACCGTCTATTAATCGATACACTATTTCAGACGGAGAGTTACTGACTGCATATGGCCCCTCAGGTTGCTTACCAAAGTAAATTTCCAAGTTACATGTATAAAAAATGTTAGCATCTACTAATGCGTATATTTTCAATCCATACTTCGATGGTTTGTTAGGCATATACTGAATAACGCTACACCTGTCACCATTTCATGACACATAACACCCCTGCTTATTTCTATCCCTGTTCCTTCTGCCGCAAATGCTTCACATAAAACTTATTTTTTTTTTTTGTTTCAGTCAAAATCATCAATTCAATAAAATCCACGATCTCTTCCCTACTTGTATTTGTACAATCTCTTGCGCGGCTGTAAGAGTCATTCTTTCTAGATATGTATACATTTGTAAGTACCACTACGTCGTCTATCATAACCGTGTATATAATTTTTACAAAAACACTTATACAGTGCGGAAAGCATTTGTCGCTAGGAGTAGGAAACCTTTTCACTCACAAATTTTATTAGACGTTTTCGCAAACTTACTTATGAGTGATTTCTTGGCCCATTTGAATTCTTCCACTACCTCCCATTTCGATGATGTTGATCATTTTTTATTACTTACTTTTCTATAAATCTTTTTTGTATAATACATCTATTTCTTTCGCGGGTATTTCATTCGAAGTTTCTCCCTCTAAATTAGCTGTATCAATTTTACTGGCGGCATAGCAATCATCCACTTCTATTTCTTCATCTTCCGATCCTGAGGATTCGCCTTGTATTTCCTCACTGCTCATTTGAGCAAGATTAATTTAAAACATATAAATTAATTATAGATATAGATATATAGATATAGAAATGATAATACTCCGTCTCTCCTAGACTTGATGTTTGCTTCAGATCCTAATGCCATATTTATTTTACAAACGCTTTCTTCCATCGGTATAGGAGATCATGTAGTTATCCACGCTAGATGCTAGCTAAATATCAATGAATCTAGGTGCTCTCAAAAAATAACTAGAAGACACTATAACGCAGCAGATTTCGAAGCATTAAGTGTTTACGTTGATGGTTTGAACTGGTCTAGCAACGACATCAACAATGAATGTCAGAAGCGGGGAAGAAAACTATGTACCATTAATTACTATTAATAACTCTGATAAACCTTGGATTTCTCAATGGATTAAACGTCAAATCAACAGAAAAAAAAATGTGGCATAAATATCGTAGCTCACCAACACAGATCAATTATATGGCTTACAAAAGGAGTTGTAATAAGCTCACTGCAACTATTCGAAAGTCAAAATCCTCATATGAGAACAAACTGGTTTCCACTGGCGGATCCAAGAGGGTGTCAATGGGGTCAATTGACACCCCCTTGGCCCTTTAAAAAATGTAATCGGATAAAAAGTTGACTGCTTTGCTTTAATTATAAACAAAACGCATCCTTATAGCATCCGATCGTAATTTAAATTTGAATTTTTCGAATGCTTTTTCAACATTCTTCATTTCTTTTTAATTCCAATAGGTGCAAATTTGCCTTCACCCCCCAGCGTTGGTGCGGTTTTCGTAGCTTTTCGTTGTCGGTTCTGTGACCTGTCTAGTGATTATCAGTCTCCACTAGACAAAACAGTGAACTGCACCTGGTGCATAGTTATCGGCGTATTTTTAAATTTTGCTAATAATATAATGTTTTCCTTGTTTGTTTTAAATTGTACAACCAGTTACTCAAAGTTTAAAATTTCCAAAGCCTGCAAAATTTCAATTTTAGAGTTAAGTACTCGTATGTAAAACAATGCTTATTTTATAACATTTCGCGTGAAAGCGAAAACGTACAAACTTGATTTTCAAGTAATTGACATTTATACAGAGATCACAAGCATTACACAAAATAAGACATAAATTGTTATTGCAAATTTATTCTCTTTGTTTTATTTAGCTTTTTAGAATGGTGCCACCTTCTAAAAAATTTTAAAAAAACATTAGAGCTTTTATACAAAAACCAAAAACCACTGCCCTTTATTTCAATCAGGATAAGATGGTAGAAATTCAAAATCCAGAGAAAGCAGATGATTTGTCAACAAATTCCACACCAACTAAAACTGCATTCTATTTCCGCTAATAATGGGGAGACTGAAAGTTCATCAAACGACATCGGAGCTTATTTTGACAGCACTGATAGACTTCTAGAAAATCTTTGTAATTTAAGTAAAAAAGAATGATTGGAGAACCATTACGTTTCCCGAATTTTCTTTCTCGGTAAAAAAATTACATGTAAAAGTAATTAATAGTTATTTATGCAACGAGTAGCTAAAGTGCTACTTTTTTGCATGCATGAGAAAGTTTAAAGAATGAGCCATATTTATACTAAAAGAGATTACAAAACGTCAAAGTCATTTCAAACTGAAAATTCATTAAAAATCATGTTAGGTGATGCTTACATTGTTTCAAATGGAAAACCTTTGAATTGAAGACCTTTTATCTAACCGTACGAGCAGTATTAAGGCAGATGGTCAATTATCACACAAATTTTCTGTGAAAGGTGGTGTACCCCAAGGATCTGTATTGGGTCCTTTAGTCTTCAATGTATTCATTAGTGATCTTGCAACGAAGTTTAAAACAAGCGTGTCTTTATTTGCTGACGACATCAAAGTTTTTGCCAACACTATAACCAACCTGAACAATCTGCCGGCGAACATATTATTAGTGCAGAACTGGAGCCAAGAATGGCGTTTACCATTCAACTAAGATACGTGCACTGTGTCACATATTGGTCCCAATAATCCCAACAGCGATTATGTGCTTAACAATAGTAGTATAACCGCAGTGCCTTATCAAAAACATCTAGGTGTAGTAATAACAAAGGATTTAAAATGGTATCTTCACATAGGTAGCTTACCTAAAAAAAGTGAACTCTATGTCACCTTTGTTACTAACCAAGATTTACAAAGCTTTTATTCGCTCCCAACTTGAATATGCAGTGCCAATTTGGAATCTCTACGTCGCTAAGAATATTCACGCTCTTGAACAAGTGCAGAGAAGAGTAACCCGGTTATGTCCATTTACCATACGAACAGCGGCTGAGTGTTCTGGGTCTCCAGGCAATGTACACTAGAAGACTGCGAGGTAACCTAATCGAGGCTTATAAAATTTTGCGCAGGCATTATTCTGTGCAAATCAACATTTTTCTGATTAATAATGACGAGAGATTGCGTGGACATAATTTCAAGTTGGTGCACGAAAAATTTCGTTAACTGTGTCGACAGCACTTTCTAACAAATAGGATTTTTTTCTGTATGGAACGGTCTCGATAGCAATACTGTGAACTCGTCTTTAGTTAACTGTTTCAAAAACGCATACGATGAACTGAAGGCTATCTAATCTTAGTGTACATTAGTCAAAAAATTTTTAATTTATGAATATGTTCTAATTTGATTCCAGTATGTACGTAGATTATTAATTTATGTTATACTTTTTTTAAAGATTTATTTACATATTTTTATAATGTAAGAAACTATTTCATATTTTTTTTTTAATTAATTTTTCTCCACACAAAACTATTTTTCATCGGGCCAGCTTCGGAAATGTTTTTAACCCTAAAAACAGAACAAAAAGAATTATAACTACAACTTTCTGACAGACTTTAATTATTTTGTCAAGGCTTATAACTTGAAATATTATATTTTAAGATGATATGAATAAATATAAGTTCATTGCTTAATGAAACATTACCCAGTAAGAAAGAGTTTTGCAGAGCCGTTCTTCTACGTTTGTATTAACACAAAAATTAATAACCTTATAAGAATTGATCAAAGCAGTAAAAATAGGTATTCAGATTCTAAGTAATAAGGTAAATTTAATACGTATAGCAATTTATAGAATAATTAAGTAACTTATATTTCTTGTATCAACCGTTTTTTCTTCCCTTGTCTGAAAGACGAAGACAATATTGTAATCACGAAAAAAATTCCTTTCGAGATTTCTTCAGATCTCACGTTTCAGGGTCCCTAGATGACGAAAAACAGGTTAACTTAATTCCGTCTGTCTGTTTGTTGGAGGAAAACGATATTTTGCATGCAGATTATATGTCTACCTGGCATGAAACCGAGAAAATGTCGAACAAATATATACATTTTTTTTAAATTTTGCTTTATCTGAGTAATAGATAAAATTAATAGTCGAGTACGAGCAGTGATACAGTGCAGACGTTCTTAGCCTGTCTGATATCGGTGCGATACGCTTGACCTCTAAGGCTATCCGTAGCAAATATTGTAAGTAAAATTTATTTTACTTATCGTTAACATAAACATCCCGGTCAATGAAACCAAAATGAATTATCGCGCGCCTGCTAAGCGCAATCATGATCATCTCTCACCGCCAATTAATGACGTTCAAAAGCGTTACGCATGGTCCTCTCAAGACTTATTAGCCAGCAACAAATATTATCTACCAGCAAGCCTGGAAAAGAAGCTAACTGATGGTGAATCCTCCAGCAACAACCCCTCAGAAGTAGAAGATAATACACAATCAGAAACGACAACACCTAACGCAAAAATTCCACCAATATATTTACCAAATTCCATAAACCACACAGCCCTAATTGAAGATATAAAAAGCAAAGCAACGGGAGCCTTTTCTACTATATACAACACAACTACACTACGCATCAATCTAACAAAAATAGAAGACTTTCGAACATTAACCAAATACTTCACAGAAAACCAAGTTCCATATCATACCTACCAAAATCCGAATGATAAACCAATAGCTGTAGTTATTAAAAACGTTCCATTATCCCTCACTGATGATGAAATAAAAAAGGAGCTAATCAGTCAAGTACCAATAACTAAAGTAACGCGTCTATACACCAAAGATAGAAAGCCCCTGCCAGTTTGTGCATTAGAATTAACCAATAACGAACAAGCAAAACGGATTTACTCGCTTAAATCAATGTTCCATTCCATTGTAACAGTAGAGGCCAGAAGGAAACCCAAAAGCATTCCCCAGTGCCATAGGTGCCAGCAGTATGGCCATACGAAAAACTACTGTAGTTTAACACTACAATGCGTAAAATGCGCAGGGAACCACTTACACACTGACTGTCAAAAGAAACCAAGTGATCCACCCAAATGCATTAACTGTGGAGGCGATCATAGCGCAAATTATCGCGGCTGTCCTCATCACATTGAGCTGTTAAAACAACGTAAACGAACTCAACCAACTAATTCGTATGTAAACAGCACCCAGACTTTTGCAGACAAACTCAAGCGTAACCTAACTCCGAACACTACTCCTACTCCTACCTCACTAAATACATCCTCAATACCAAACAACCTTATCCAAACTCTACTTGATCTCATTACACCATATCTCAGTCAAATCAAAACTTTTATTATTAACACTCTCCTACCAATGCTCATCAATGGACCATAATCGTAGGAAAACGATACAAAGCTTAACCATCCTTAACTGGAACGCTAATGGCATCATCAACCAACGCTCACTACTTATTAGTTTCCTAGCAAGGTACAACGTAGACATTGCCTGCATAACAGAAACACACCTAGATCAGACCATCAAATTCCAAATACCAGGTTATAACATACATCGTAAAGATCGAAATTCCAGAGTAGCTGCTGGTGGAGTGGCAATACTCATCAAAAACAAATACGTGCATTCTCTACTCCCTGAAATCCCCAATTTAAAAATCGAGTTGATTGCAATTAAGGCCAAACTCGATGATCATAGCAACATCACAATAATCAGTGCTTACAGGCAGCCCAACATTAGACTTATCGAGGAAGATATAATTAGAGTTTTCGATACTTCCGAACCAACGCTGGTTCTTGGAGACCTAAATGCCAAAAACACCCTCTGGGGTTGTAGAGCTTCAAACCCCGAGGGCAACAAACTTGAAAACCTGGCCACAAATAACTCTTTTCAAATTCTGGCACCTAGCGAATACACATATTTCCCGTATCGCGCTGACCACCAGCCTGATACACTTGACATAGTTCTTCAGAAAAATTTTAATAAACGAATCTACCAAAAAGTCATAACTGAACTAAATTCTGATCACCTTCCTGTTATTGTATCATTCACGAACGCTTTAACCATCAAGCAACCCATTCTAAAACTAATCAATGGCAAAGTAGATTGGAACATCTTTGAAGATCAGATGAATAGTAAACTACACTGTCCAATAAGCCTTCAAACCGAAAAAGACATTGATGTAGCCATAAGCCATCTTACCTCAACAATAGAGGAAAGTATTAGACTTGCCACCACAACAACTCCCAGACGAACTTATCAGACTGATTATAGTCCTCCTAGATACGTGATTGAGCTAATTAAAACTAAAAGTCAACTTCGACGGGAATGGCAAAGAACCAGAGATCCCCAACTCAAAAACAGTCTAAACAACATAACCCACCGAATCAAACTAGAGTTAGACACTTTAAGATTTACAGCATACCAAAAGCACATAGCTGACTTTAGCACGGGAGACTGGGGCCTATGGAAAACTACAAGAAAAATACTAAACCATAAAGATGAACTCCCCCCATTATCTTCCGAAAATAATAACATAACCTATACCACAGACCTTGAAAAAGCAGCCGCTTTCGCCAGTTATCTTGAAAGTAATTTCACTCCTGTAATCACTTGCACGCCCACCCATAAACTGCAAGTCATCAATGATATAGAAAGTAGAGTACCTACCGATACCCGACTGTATCCTACCAACTTCACCCGACGAACTCTTTAGCATCATACAGAACTTCCCAGATAAAAAATCTCCCGGACATGACTTAATCACCAACAATATCCTCAAACACTTCACTAAGAAGACGTTAGCCTATCTAAGCTCAACACTCAACGCCTGTATGAGACTGGGCTACTTTCCACAAACTTGGAAGCATGCACAGATCGTCATGATTCCAAAACCGGGTAAAAACAAAAAGAAATTAAACAGTTACAGACCCATTAGTCTACTGACATCACTTTCCAAGCTCTTCGAAAAAGTAATTCACAGTCGACTACTTAAGCATATTGAAAATCATAACACAATACCTAAATATCAATTTGGCTTTAGGAGAGGCCATTCTGCGAGTTACCAGCTTCAAAGAATAAGCGAGCTCATCGAACGGGGCTTCAACAATAAACAATACACCGTAGCAATCTTCCTCGATGTCGCGCAGGCGTTTGACAGGGTATGGATAGAAGGCCTCAAGAAGAAAATCCTTCATACTATAATGCCCGCCTATCTCAAAGCAACCATATTCTCCTTCCTGGACAACAGAACATTTGCTGTCAAAATCAAAACAACCCTGTCTGAAGTCACCAAGATCCGAGCTGGAGTTCCCCAGGGCAGCATCCTGGGGCCGACTCTCTTCAACATATATACGTCTGACTTACCAGAGCCTGGTGCTACAATAGCTACCTTCGTAGACGACACCTCTATGTTCACGCAAGCCGATAACCTCAGTGAAGCAATCTCCAAATTACAGACCGCAACTGACAAACTTTTAACTTGGTTCAAAACTTGGAACATCAGAATAAATCCTGACAAATGCCAAACCAAAATTTTTACACTAAGAAGGCTCAGCAATCCTCCTTGCATACAAATAGCGAACAATGAAATACCTTGGAACCCCAATAACAGTGCTGTCAAATACTTGGGATTATATCTGGACACTCGATTAAGCTGGGGGTATCACATAAACCAGAAGCTTACCCAAAGCTACACTAGACTACAACAATTATACCCACTTATCAACCGCAAATCCTCGTTAAAAATTGAATGCGCAACACTACTTTATAAAACCCTAATTCGACCTTTAGTCCTATATGGATCACCGGTCTGGTGCAACACCTCAAATACCAACATACAAAAAATACAACGCCTCCAAAACAAAATCCTAAGAATCATAGTCAACGCACCGTGGTACGTTAGAAATACTCAACTACACGAAGAACTCGGCATCTTACCCATTGATCAATACATCAAGAACTGTGCGGAAAAATTTCTCTCAAACGCGAGTGCATGTAGTGGTGCGAAATTCTATCAACTCTTTAAACCTAATATTCACACCAGGCTTAAACGCAAACTACCACAGGACCTAGTTATAGCAAACCATAGACAAAACTAACCAAATGTTAAATCACCGTGCTTATTATTTTGTCGCACTATGTCACAATATATATTCTAAGTTATAATATGTCACAAAATCTTTTAACCATGCTATGTATAACAAATGATTGTTGATCTGGCAATAAATGTATATTTAAAAGATAAAATTAATAATTTGCACATAGCTCAGGCTTTATCACAGACAAAAATGTACAGATAAATTGTTACATGATAATTCAGCCCAATCGACGTTGGACACACTAAAGTACAAATTCGGGAAAAAAGTGAAGGGTTCGCCGGTCTCCGCAATGACACAGATCTAAAATGACTCGAAACAGATGGAAGTGTTTCTGTTACCCGCGGTTTAGCTCGATCGGGAAGGCTTGGTTCGCTAGTTCAATGAAACCGACGAGAACTTACCCTATACTCTTGCTCAAAACTCTCAGAACTTTGACACGTTAGGGATAATGCTCAAGGCGCCACTCGCTTTGCAGAACTAATTGCTTCCGTGACAAAAGCGAGAAACGACACGGGAGCTATACAAAAGTCCACTGGGCTTGCTGCACTCCACCTCAGCGTCGTCCGCCAAGCTCCCCAGGTCTGAGGTACAAACAGGGTGGCCTCAAAATCATCTGACTCACCTGCAATGGCCGGCCTCCCTAAAAGTTTAAAGCTCTAGTCCAAGCCGATACTCTTAGGGCTTGTTCAACAAAGGAACGTGCTTTGACTTTACACTCAAATACAATCGGCGTTTGCCATTACTGGTTGAAGACTAAAGGTTTCAAAAGTAAAACAAATAACTAGGCTAAATTTGACAAAATTTGCATTTAATGATCCAAACACCACAATGAATTCCGGGTTTATTACACAAACGGTACACCCTAACTCAAAATATAGGGGATCCCAGTCAAAATTAACTTACCCACTAATTTACAATACCCCCAAAAAAATTACAGGAATATTTTCCCAAATCTACTATTAAAACAAAATGAGCACGTGTAATGTCCTTAAACAGAGATCGGCGCACACAAAGCATTTAGGGCACTTCCACGATGCACTTAATAAAGTAAGGCAAGTACAGATTTTTATCCTACTTTTAGCCAAATCGTGTTTCGCTTGGGCACAGAAAGTGAGGTTCAGTTACAGGGCAGGACTCTTCGGTAGCTCGGCGACAGCTAGAGGCGACGATGCAAGCATCCACGGGGTCGACAGGGGTGAAGCCAAAATTCGGCCGAAATGAGGGCGGTGGCTGCAGAGGTTCCGCACCAAAGATATCGAAGGGGCGGCGATAGAGGTAATGGTCAGCGAAAACTATTCTGGACTCCTATATGGCATGACGTAAACAGAATTTGCAGAAGCAAAATTTTTCACCTAACACGATAATGGATCACTGGGGCTTGATAAAGAGGCGTCTTATTTTAATGTGCAACAGGTGCAAATTGCTTCTCTCACATCCAGTGAGCAGAAACTAACAGAAAAGAAATCCTCGCCTACATTTATGTCGTGCTAAACCATTGCTGCTAATAAGCGCCACAAAAGGCATTCAACATTTCAACCAACTTGCCACTATAAAGATTCAGGCAGAACTCTCGTCGACACCAAAAATTAACGTAAGCACACACATTAGTCGGAAAGCGGAGCGAAAGTTTCTTTAAAAAGTCCTCCGGTAAGTTCAAAAAGTCCCTAAAAAGGCACCAGAAATTGACGTAACACACACATTATTCGAAGCGGAATTACAAGCCTCTTTAAAGGGTCCTCCGGCCGCGTCCGCGAAGGCGGCGGCGGAATTGAATTCTAAAATCGCGGGCAGTTTCATGGTAGCTAAAGCGTCCCAAAATGCATCTCACTCCTGCAACGACAGGCTGAATTTTCTGTTGCACAATTTCGAAGGATTGCACCACTGAACGAAATATGACTAAATAACTCGGGAAAGGTCACAAGCTTTTCAAAGCGCCAATTTGTCGCCACGGAAGCAATAAAGAAGTGATATCGGACTCCGTCACTACAACGATACATAAGGCACAAAGCATAAAGGAAAATTCCAGAATGATCTAAAGCTAACTAAGCGATTCCAAATGTAACGGACCAAGAATGAATACTAAGAAATCCAAAAGCTAAAACTGCTTGTTTGCAGAACGGAACAAAGAGTAAATTCAGAAATGAAATTCGGCGAATATAATTAAACTGCAGTGTTCATAAACTACCTGCGCGGAAATAAGTATCTGACAGAATGAAGATTTGATAACATTACCAAATTTGGGTTTAAATAAAATTGGCGAAACGAAGAGAATTAAAATGATCTTACAAAATGTTGTACGAGACAAAAAAGAGTAAAGAATAAGTTCAGTATGTTGACCTTTCAAGCCGGGAGCCGCATAATAAATGCGCAAATCGCAAATGTTCAAATATACGGAAAATGCATAATTGCGGGAAGCTGTGCGACGCATTGTACAGGAATCAAGGTCCATAGATTCGATCATAAGATGTGCACTTGAAAATATATTTTTTTGAAAAAATGTACACTATCTGGAATTACCTTGCGGATCTAAATGTGGAAAGCTCCATTCTTTTGGCGATTGCAAAAAACAACAAATATTTTCCGATTTTTTTATTACTGAAAACTGACGAATTTTATGCGTGCATCGCATTTACAATCTTAGTTTTGAAGATGTATCCATTATTCTTAAACTATTGGAAAGCGTATTCTTTCTAGATTCAAATGATATCAAATTGATCTAAAAATTAGTTTTAACAAATGTAACAGAATTTGTTTAAACAAAGCGCATGAGGAATGTGCGGTATAAATTTAACCATTGGGGTATTTTTGAAACTATTACATATAAAGGTGTATGAAATATGTAAAACAGAATGAAGACATTTTTAGTGAAAAAATGATATGCATTGATTTATTGTTGTAATAAACACGATTCATTTTCTGCTGCCTGATTTGGTTGATACTGTGCGGCACCCATGTTAAATCTACGCGTAGCGCGAAAAGGTTAAATATAGTTGCATCGCAGGAATTATGTCCCGGTGGATCAGACGGCGAACGCCAGCTGTTCGCGTGGTCTAACGCCAAACAATGAATTCGAATGCACGGGCTCGTTCGAACCCATCGTCGGTAATATTTTTTATTTGAAAATTTATGTCATTTGCATTACCAAGTATTTTATATTCTATTGTTTCAGTATTATTAGAAACTTGAAGATTAATTTACCCTAGTTTCCTTCGATTTTTAAAATTAGTTAGTGTCCCAACGTCCGCTTGCCAAGGAAGTTCCGAGTAAAGCCATTTACAGATTTTTAAAATTTAACCTTGAAATTCTGTAGTGTTGAACAGGGCAGATCTTCAAATATTAATTAATACTTTACCCACTAGGAGCCAAGTTATTCATATATTTTTCAAATTTAAAAATTTCATCAAATTTTAGCCAGAGATTGTTTGCACTCGTCATTTCCCGTAAATGGCACTCATTCAAAGTAATACTTCTGCTTTTATGTTGCAAAGAAATTTGTCTAATTTTGTTCAGTTCTAATCAATGTAGTTTTTATTTGGCAGAATTAATTTCAAGACCATGCTCTTTTGACCATTACATTATATTCTCTAGATCTTAATTTATTTCTTTTATTACACTGGGCACAAGATATTTTAACATTTGTGTATCATTTGCGTATAGATGAACGCCATATTTTGTAATAAAGTTTAGAAGATCGCATGTGCAACATAAGAAAATAATCGGTCGCAGAATGCTATCTTGGGGAACGCCTTTATTATGTACTATAAGGCAAGGTCAACTCATCATCTATTGCAACACTTTGCTTTCTATTTGTTCGGCATTTTTTAAACCAATACAGAACATTGCCATCTAGTACAATGTTATGCAGCTTTGCTAAAAGCAAAACTAATTTTTGGTTTAGGAGGTTAAACGCTTTAGTGTAATCCAATAGTAGTCGATATTGCTATGGCATTGTACACGTAGACTACTCTGTTCAATTGATCTCTTTTCAATTGTTCATTTTATATATAAATAACTAAACGTAATTACAGGATTGGCTATGATTTAATTGTTAAGATTTTGATACCTAAAGAAATAAAAGTTGTCTAATAAAATGATACCTCTTATGTTAATATAAAAGTTAAATGAATTTAGGTGGACAGGATTGACCTTAACTTGGGATCAGTTTTTCATTCGAAACACTAGTAATTGGAAATGAATGTTAATAATTGCTTTTAGATCAGTACAAGACGGTGTCACAATTAATAAGAATGGTTATGCTAACGTAAAGTAATTAAGCTGAAGTTCACTGTGAAATGACCTTAAAAAAAATCTGGTGTGATACACTCACACAACTTCCTTTTACAGTGATCTTATAATTAGCCAAAAATTTGATTTTTAATTTTTAACCATTTGTTAAAATTTTTCAAAAATTACAAATTCTACAAAAACGGTACAAAATCGAGTGTTAGTTGAAGAGACAAATTTTTTCTATAATTTTAAGGTGAATTCAAAAATGTAATAATATACCGGGTGTTTTATTTAAAATAGGAGTTAATAAAAAAAATAGACAAAAAAACAAAAGAAACCCACTTTAGAAGTATTCAACTGGAAAATCACCTATCTCACATCAATACACATTAAAAATGTAAGAAAAATGTAAAGTTTAAAAAAAATCGTTAGAGCCGTTTTTGAAAAAATCGAAAAAAACTGAAAAATCACAAGAGTAAACACCTACTTCCGGTTATGTGATTTTCTTCAAAAGCTTGCTGTCTCATCTACATAGTACACAAAACTTATTTATGAAGTTTCAATGCCATACCTCTTTTCGTTTTTGAGATATTCTGTTCACAGACAGACACACAGACACACAGACAGACAGACAGACAGACCAATGAAAAAAATATGTTTTTTGGGATCAGGGGACTCTAAAACGAGAAGATCTGTTGAAAACTCAATTTCGAATTTTTGGGGTGAATCCAATACTTCCTTTATAGTAGTAAAAGGAAGTAATAATGCTAAATAATATTAATACAAGCTAAAATTAAAATGTTTAAAAAGGGTAAGATTAGTCACATAACGCACGATGATATCTTACATGGATGTAAACAAAATTTAAGGAGTATTTGCATATAAATCACATAAATAATGTGTAATTGTAAATAAGACAGAAGGTACCTGTAAGCAATATTAAAAGCTTAAACTAGAAAGAATCATTAAAATGTGTTAAATGTGAACAAGTGTCAAAATTGTTAATGTTTACAAAAATGTAAATGAAATCTAGTGTTAAGTGAGTGTAAAACAAATGAAATGTCAGTTACTAGGTAATAAGGGAGAGTTAAAACCATTTTTAAGGACATATAGTCCAAGAGCCAGCAACGGATTTCTTACAGTATTTTTAACAAGTCTGTAACTGTTATGGAAGGTCCCTTTGAATATACTGAGAAGGAAACCCATAGTCTGGCAAGCCTGCGATGGTGGTTTCAGCCCCCTTGCGTCCTTGAAGGGCGGAAAAAAATAATGTGTCAAAACTGACACAAAACCTAGGAATAATATGTTGGTAACACTGTAAGTCTATGTCAAATTCGAGGTTAGCAGGTTAGATTTTGCGTCAGTCTGTGTCAAAACTGACGGAAAACCTAACCTGGTAACCTCGAATTTGACAGACTTGCAGTGGCACCAACGTTTATTCACACATTTGAATTTCCACAGCCCGCTGAGGATCAGCTTTTTGGATCTCTCGATATTTTACAGTAAATACTTTATGTGAATCTGGGGTAAACTTACCACCCGCGAAAGCGTCTGTCAATCTTTTCACTTACATAAGATATGATTACCTTTAACCGAGCAAAGAGCCAGACTTGTTATTATACTTTTTTCTTATTATTTTGTTTCATCCTTCAAGACGCAGGGGGGCCAAAACCACCACCACAGGCTTGCCAGACTTCGGGTGTCCTTCTCAGTATATTCAAAGGAACCTTCCATAACAGTTACACGCTTGTTAAAAATACTGTAAGCAAACCTGTTGCTGGCTCTTGGACTAATACTTGACAATGTTATGTGTTTTAATGTTTGCAAATTTTGTATCCATTCGTTTTCATTGTGAATTTCTATATTAGACAAAAATATTTCTATTTCAAGTTATTGACTTTATATAAATATGTAGTAGGAATTTTATTCCGTAAAAGTCGAAAATATCCAGCTTTTTCTTGTAAAAGGGTCGTTGAAGATTTTGGTTTTCTAAATTGTGTTTACATTTTACTATTCTTTGTTTTAGTAAGTTTTTGTTGTATTGTCACTATAGCCTGAAGCAAACACACAATTAATGCGTCTGCAGTTATGTGACTTAACTACGCTCGCGAATCGTAGACTTCGCCGTTTTCTCAAAATGACTTACCGGACTCTTCAGAATATGTTGTGAGTGCAAGGCATAATTTTCTCTGCAACCGCGTGTTTTCTACGTAGAACAGCTTACCAAGTAGTATTAGTGTGCCTTTGTTAAATTCGTTTAAGAACACATACGCGCTTTGGTTTAAGTGTGTAGTTAGTAAAAACAAAGTTCTATATTTCTTTTATCTACGACAGTGTGTAAAATTGCCTTTTAGTTGGCAGTTTTAAGTTTGTAAAACGACTGTTTAATAACATGTTTTCATTAGTTTACGTCGTTAATAGCAACGTGCTTAAAAAATTTCATTAGGCACGTAGTTGGTAGCAACGTGTTTTAAAATTTTTAAAACACTCAAAATTAGGACCGGTTGCTAGTAATTCTAATTTACATGTAAAATATTTTTTATATTTACCGTATTTTTTAGGTTCTATCGTAGATAAAATATTGTACGATACACATGCGTAAAGCATCTTTAGTCACTCGCGGGGCTTAAAACGCTCGCCCACTCGCGTTTTAACTCTACCCCACTCGTGCCTAAAGAGTAGCTTTACGCACTTGTATCGTAAATTACTATTTTGTAATGTTACCACTATTACATTACTATTACATTTGTGCATTTTAGGTTATTCTTGTAAAATTAATGGGCTTTATATGATATTTCCTCTGCCCATAACATTTTCTAATAATAAAATATCTTGGTTCAAAACCAAACGCAATTGTAAAGAGATCAAAACGGCAGAGGACATGAATATGCAACAAGTGTTTTTATTCGCACTGTATTGCTCCATGAACCTATCATTTCGCCATAGAGAATTGCGGTTTGAATACTTATTCTAGATTTCTGCGATACACTCCCTTTAAACAAGGTCAATCATTAAAACTTCTGTACTATAAAACCTCATGAATTCTATACATAATGTAAGTATCAATTTGCATCCTCCAACACTTCATGTGACTTCATATGTAAAATTAAATTTTTATGTGTTGATTTGTAGTTAATTCTAGCAACTGCACTGTTTTCTCCTGTGTCCAATTCTATACAACTTTTGAGAAGGCTCACTACCCGGGGTAACTCGAATCCTCAGTGTTTATGGTTGTGATTAGTAAAAATTTGGAAAAATGCCACTTTTAATAAGCAAAAAAGTAGTAAAAGGCTTTACCCAGAACTTCCCTTGTCGTCATTGTGACTCTAAAATAGGGATGGGCGCGTGACGTGAAAACAGTCGTGTCACGTCGTGTCACGGCGTGTCACGTCGTGAACGTGACTAATATTTGAAAATCGTGACGTGAACGTGAGTGAAAATTTCCAAGGCGTGATTCACGTTTCACGTTAGTTTCACGTTAAATATTTAGTAACGAATAAAAAACTGCAGGGTGCAGCAACTTTTAAATTCATTAAATCACAAATTGTGACAAACAAGTTACATTATGTGGTTTTATTTTTGGACCCTAATTATAAATCCGTAAAGTTCATACCTTCACATAAAGAGAAGATTATAATGCAAATAAAATTATAGATGATAATGATGAAATACATAGCAAACGACTCAAAACTGGTACATCAGCATCAGATTCTTATCTTTCTACACTTAGAGATAGCTCTGACGATGACACATGTAATTAGGATGATGTCGAAACAGAACTAAATTAGTATGTTAAATTAACATTCGGAAATGTAGATGACATTTTAGGATTTTGGGAAAACAGTGTAAATACGCCACTGTTAAAAAAACTTGAGAAATTTTAAACATACCGGCAAGTTCCGCTACAAGCGAAAGAGTATTTTCTACAGCTGGGCGAATTTTAGAAGAGCGCAGAATTCGATTTAAAGCTGAAAATGTTGATTACATATTATTTTTAAATCAACATTTTAATGTTTAGATGTGTAGATGAACTTATTATATGGCAAATCTTTTGTTTAAAAACTATATAATTTTATATTAATAATAAGGGATTCTAGATGTCCCTTTAAGAACACTGCTATACATAATTAGACTAGTTGGGCTGTTCTGCCATTTACTTAAAATATAATTAGTTATAATCATTATTTTTGAGCCCATAAGTATACTTATTTTTAAAAAAAACTAGAAATTCTATATTACTAATTGTTAAATTGTCTTAAGAAAAACAAAAGTAATTAAAGGCGGCTTATTGGTATAATATGACTAATAGACTTTTTTTTTATTGAATTCTTTTTACAATTAATGATATACGTCTTAGTAAATTAAGTTTGGCTTTAATTTAGATCTTATATTGCTAATTGTTTTTTAGCATCTAACAGATTATTTTATTTGTAACTATATACTTAATAAAAGTAAGTGTTTTAATTTTATAAATTTTGTTACCATTCTCCTAAGCATAAAAGATATAAAGGTTAAGGTATTATAAATTTGCAATTAAGGCAGCTTAAACAAATCCATATACTTTTTAATAATAAATGAGAAATTTTGAATTAAAAAATTGTATTTTGTGATTATAATTTTTATAGAAAATTTGCAATTTTAATATAAAAACAGGTATAAAAATATCTGCTATTAAGTATATATTAATAAATTGTAAAAATAAACTTTATTATATATACTTTAATCAAAAAGGTTAAAAATATATAAAATAGAACAAATAATTTTTCGAATGCTAAAGAAAAGTTCGATGTAGATACAATAAATTATATTAATCACATTTTGTTATATATAATAAATTTAATTTTAATATAAATGCTTTCTTAGTATATGTATCTGTCAAGTGCAAGTTATAAATTTAGATAAGAAAAATAAGAGTTTAGTAGGTAAAGATCAAAATTTATATGATTATATATATACTTACAGACAACTAATTTTTCTTTAAATAGATGATGTACTAAAAGTTTAAAATGTAAATTAATTTATGTTAAAATTATAATTAGTACATTAAGCTTCTCTAATCATCTAGCCTCACATGAAAAAAAATTGTAAATTTTATAATTTAATTTAAATTAAAATCTTAATCTTAATTTTGTATACCCTTTATAAAGTATAAATTTTTTATTATTATCTAAAAAAAACAAGTATACTTTATAATAATACTTCTGTTGAATTATAATAATTTTTTGATGTTAATTGTATTAATAGCTCAACATAATTACCTTAAAATAAAGTTTTTTAATGAAAAAACTATTTTTGCTAAATTAATCAACTTGTTTTTATATAGTTCTGCTATCTGACATCATATATGCAATGCTTTTTTTCATGTATAGTATCTTAGCTTCTATAAAAAAATGTGTATATTAAATTAAATAATTTAAGTACTTGAAACTTCAAAATACTAAATATGTTAAATAGAACCTTTTTAATAAAAAAAACTTGTAATAAGCCTTTTTGATAGTTGACACAATAAAATTTATATATGATCAAGAGTATAAATTAAGTAGAAGATTACAAAAGAATAAGTAATACTAAGTTAGTAAACATGTTTTCACTAAAAACTTATTTTTTCAGTTTTATACTTATTTGTACACTATTTAAATAAATATATACTATTTTTTTTCAATTTTTTTAAGCTTGTGATTCAAGCTATTGAGCTTAAGATTAATATAACAAAGTAACAAAGCTGAGATTAATTAGAGTTAGTCAAAGTTAATTATAAATTCTATTGCATTATTGTATACTTGCAAAATTTAATATGTCTCTAAGTAAAAAAGCAACTTTAAAACCTGACTTAGTTTTACAATAAACTTAGGTTTTTAAAAAAAAAAAAAAGATATAGAAAAGATCTTTATTAAATTTTATATTTATTACATAAAATTTATCATTTTATCAAATATAAGCTTTTATAAGCTAAAAACTTGACAACATAAGAAAACATTTAGCTGTTAATAGCTTAATGTATAAATAGTTGAGTTCATAAAAACTATAAGTTAAATTGTTATACAGGAGCCTTACTAGATTCAGATATTTTACAAAAGACTTATAATAGGTTAAGTTTAGATTCTAAAGCACTAAGTGTTAATACTTATAGATTATTTTTACTGCTTATAACAGCTTACTAATCTTTTGGTTTAGGGTTGCTAAAAATACTAAAATTATATATATATATTATATAACAAAAATTTCTTATGAAATCTCTTATAAGCCTTTTTATAAAAAAAACTCATTTTTTGAAAATTGTATGTTTTAAAAATCTGCATTGATTATGCCTTCCATAGTGCAAAAAAAAAATTATTTTTGAAACAAATGATAGTATTAATGGATATAAACTAAATTAGATTTTTTATAGTATAAGATGACAAGTTTTTTATTCAATTAAATTAAAAATTTAAGCTAAATTTAACATTAAAATGGTAAAAATAGCTTTAGTTTCTAAGAAGTAATTTTTCTATAAGTAACAATCTACCTTTGATTTTTATTTATATTGTTAAAATTGTTAAAAAAAAATTTTGTTCATCATGCTTATTTTTATTAATAAAATTAACATATTAATAAAATAACAATCCAAAATTTAAAAATTATTGTATTACATTAGTTAAAGTATATTTTTTAGTTTATAAATCATTAGTTAATACTATTTTGTCTAAGTTGAAAGTAAAACTAGAAAAAAAAAAATCTTTTTATAACATTAATAACCATTATAAGCTCTTAGTTGTAGTTACTTATAAATTCAAGTTTTACTTTAGTTTAACAACTCTCTTAAATTATGACCAAATTGAATCTGATTTGTTTACTTAGTGGATACTATTATAAAAGCAAATGTTGTTTAGATTAGATTAGATATGTATATTTATATCTATTATAAATGATAGGATCTTACATTTTATATAAAAACTCCAAATTTATTTTTACTATATCTTAATTAAAATAGTCTTAATTTACAAATAAAAAACTTTATCTAAATAAGGCAATTTCTAAAAAAGTAAAAACATCAGTTTACATAATTGAGAAACTGAACTTTATAATTATTGTCTAATTTTATAAAACTTTTTATAGTTATTCTAGCTGAACTAGTGAATAAGTAAAAAAAATCTATTTTTGCTATACTTCTCATAGTATAGACTAGACAAAACCAAGCATTTTGTATCTACAAGTTGAGTATATAAATGATCTTTATGTAGCTTATAATTTTAAAAGAGTTAAATATGTGGTCTATTGTACTCTTTATGTTTAAAATTTATTATATATTAGTACTATTACATCCTACTGTTTATCTCTTAAACTTGTTTAACTTTAACATTATTTAAATTTTTTAAAAAGAATTTAAAAATATAGCATTTTAATAATTGTAGATTTTTTGTATAAAACTGCTAAATCCTTATTTGCATACTACATTACAAATTGCTTTTTTTTTGTTTAATAATTTTTATATTATGTATAAATTTAATAGATTTATATATATATCTCTGCAGGATCATATAATCTAGGGTAGCATAGTAATTCTATTATACTAAATTTTTGTTAATTCATAAAATTTTTAGAAAAGCTTCTTTGTATATTGGCTTTCTTTATTTCTTTTTTTTCTATAATCTGGGCATCTATGTCTATATTATGTTGCTTATAGTGCTTTTTTAATCTGCAGAAAATTTATCATTAATAAATATTATACTTGCTTGTTAATTTGTTTTTTTATAATCTGTAATAAGACATAGCTCTTTTACTAAGCTACAAAGCCTGTATATTACAAATTATCTTTATCAATATGCTATATGGCATCTAAGGTCTAGAATAAGTATTTCAAATTAGAATTTTATGCATATAACATTTTTAGTGACATTTTTTGTCTTTATAAGCTGGTTAGATATATTTTTTAATTATAAACAAGTAAAGTTTTGCTAACTTTTGAGACCTGTGTTTTTACCATTCTTTTATGTATATATATATATCACTTTATTTATTAGAGCATAGTATAATGTGTTAATTGTAACTTCTATTTTTTAATTTTTTTTTAATAC
>CALNHX010009244.1:0-51873 GCA_940337035.1 Agriotes lineatus | reverse complement strand
TCATCTCACATAAATCTTTACAAAAATCGACATCGCAGTTTGATTTATTTGGATTTTCGTCACTTTGTATCTTTAAAATAACTTCATACAGTAATATTTGAATAAAAGACACGCAATTTCGTTGAAAAATCTTCTGCCACCATCATTTCGATAAACAAAACTTCAGTTACGTAGGCTCTTTGTGCATTTTTATTAGAAAAATTCTTGTACAATTGATTAAATATGCATGTGATGACGGGAAATTAACTCAAAATTGAACAAAAATCACGCAATTACACATCATCTCACATAAATTTTTACAAAAATCGACATCGTTGTTTGATTTATTTGGATTTTCGTCACTTTGTATCCGTAAAATACAGATTGTTTTAACTCAAAATTAAACAGTAATATCTGAATAAAAGACGCAATTTCGTTGAAAAATCTTCTGCCACCATCATTTCGATAAACAAAACTTCAGTTACGTAGGCTCTTTGTGCATTTTTATTACAAAAATTCTTGTACAATTGATTAAATATGCATGTGATGACGACAAATTAACTCAAAATTGGACAAAAATCACGCAATTACACATCATCTCATAAATTTTTACAAAAATCGACATCGCAGTTTGATTTATTTAGATTTTCGTCATTTTGTATCTGTAAAATAACTTTATACAGTAATATTTGAATAAAAGACATGCAATTCCGTTGAAAAATCTTCTGCCACTATCAATTCGATAAACAAAACTTCAGTTACGTAGGCTCTTTGTGCATTTTTATTACAAAAATTCTTGTACAATTGATTAAATATGCATGTGATGATGACAAATTAACTCAAAATTGAACAAAAATCACGCAATTACACATCATCTCACATAAATTTCTACAAAAATCGACATCGTAGTTTGATTTATTTGGATTTTCGTCACTTTGTATCTGTAAAATAACTTCATGCAGTAATATTTGAATAAAAGACACGCAATTTCGTTGAAAAATCTTCTGCCACCATCATTTCGATAAACAAAACTTCAGTTACGTTGGCTCTTTGTGAATTTTTATTACAAAAATTCTTGTACAATTGATTAAATATGCATGTGATGACGACAAATTAACTCAAAATTGGACAAAAATTACGCAATTACACATCATTTTTACAAAAATCGACATCGTAGTTTGATTTATTTGGATTTTCGTCACTTTGTATCTGTAAAATAACTTCAAACAGTAATATTTGAATAAAAGACACGCAATTTCGTTGAAAACTCTTTTGCCACCATCATTTCGATACACAAAACTTCAGTTACGTAGACTCTTTGTGCATTTTCAAAACAAAAATTCTTGTAATAATTGATTAAATATGCATGTGATGACGACAAATTAACTCAAAATTGAACAAAAATCACGCAATTATACATCTCACATAAATTTTTACAAAAATCGATATCGTAGTTTGATTTATTTGGATTTTAGTCACTTTGTGTCTATAAAATAACTTCAAACAGTAATATCTGAATAAAAAACACGCAATTTCGTTAAAAACTCTTCTGCTACCATAATTTCGATTAACAAAAATTCAGTTACGTAGGCTCTTTGTGCATTTTTATTACAAAAATTCTTGTACAATTGATTAAATATGCATGTGATGACGACATATTAACTCAAAATTGGACAAAAATCACGCAATTACACATCATCTCACATAAATGTTTACAAAAATCGACATCGCAGTTTGATTTATATGGATTTTTGTCACTTTGTATCTGTGAAATAACTTTAAACAGTAATATCTGAATAACAGACACACAATTTCGTTGAAAAATCTTCTGCCACCATCATTTCGATAAACAAAACTTCAGTTACGTAGGCTCTTTGTGCATTTTTATTACAAAAATTCTTGTACAATTGATTAAATATGCATGTGATGACAAATTAACTCAAAATTGGACAAAAATTACGCAATTACACATCATCTCACATACATTTTTGCAAAAATCGACATTGTAGTTTGATTTATTTGGATTTCGTCACTTTGTGTCTGTAAAATAACTTCAAACAGTAATATTTGAATAAAAGACACGCAATTTTGTTGAAAAATCTTCAGCCACCATCATTTCGATAAACAAAACTTTAGTTACGTAGGCTCTTTGTGCATTTTTATTACAAAAATTCTTGTACAATTGTTTAAATATGCATGTGATGACGACAAATTAACTCAAAATTGGACAAAAATCACGCAATTACACATCATCTCACATAAATTTTTACAAAAATCGACACCGCAGTTTGATTTATTTGGATTTTCGTCACTTTGTATCTGTAAAATAACTTCATACAGTAATATTTGAATAAAAGACACGCAATTTCGTTGAAAAATTGTCTGCCACCATCATTTCGATAAACAAAACTTCAGTTACGTAGGCTCTTGTGCATTTTTATTAGAAAAATTCTTGTACAATTGATTAAATATGCATGTGATGACAAATTAACTTAAAATTGGACAAAAATCACGCAATTACACATCTCACATAAATTTTTACAAAAATCGACATCATAGTTTGATTTATTTGGATTTTCGTCACTTTGTATCTGTAAAATAACTTCAAACAGTAATATCTGAATAAAAGACACGCAATTTCGTTGAAAAATTGTCTGCCACCATCATTTCGATAAACAAAACTTCAGTTACGTAGGCTCTTGTGCATTTTTATTAGAAAAATTCTTGTACAATTGATTAAATATGCATGTGATGACAAATTAACTTAAAATTGGACAAAAATCACGCAATTACACATCTCACATAAATTTTTACAAAAATCGACATCATAGTTTGATTTATTTGGATTTTCGTCACTTTGTATCTGTAAAATAACTTCAAACAGTAATATCTGAATAAAAGACACGCAATTTCGTTGAAAAATTGTCTGCTACCATAATTTCGATTAACAAAAATTCGGTTACGTAGGCTCTTTGTGCATTTTTATTACAAAAATTCTTGTACAATTGATTAAATATGCATGTGATGACGACATATTAACTCAAAATTGGACAAAAATCACGCAATTACACATCATCTCACATAAATGTTTACAAAAATCGACATCGCAGTTTGATTTATATGGATTTTTGTCACTTTGTATCTGTGAAATAACTTTAAACAGTAATATCTGAATAACAGACACGCAATTTCGTTGAAAAATCTTCTGCCACCATCATTTCGATAAACAAAACTTCAGTTACGTAGGCTCTTTGTGCATTTTTATTACAAAAATTCTTGTACAATTGATTAAATATGCATGTGATGACAAATTAACTCAAAATTGGACAAAAATTACGCAATTACACATCATCTCACATAAATTTTTGCAAAAATCGACATTGTAGTTTGATTTATTTGGATTTCGTCACTTTGTGTCTGTAAAATAACTTCAAACAGTAATATTTGAATAAAAGACACGCAATTTTGTTGAAAAATCTTCAGCCACCATCATTTCGATAAACAAAACTTTAGTTACGTAGGCTCTTTGTGCATTTTTATTACAAAAATTCTTGTACAATTGTTTAAATATGCATGTGATGACGACAAATTAACTCAAAATTGGACAAAAATCACGCAATTACACATCATCTCACATAAATTTTTACAAAAATCGACACCGCAGTTTGATTTATTTGGATTTTCGTCACTTTGTATCTGTAAAATAACTTCATACAGTAATATTTGAATAAAAGACACGCAATTTCGTTGAAAAATCTTCTGCCACCATCATTTCGATAAACAAAACTTCAGTTACGTAGGCTCTTTGTGCATTTTTATTACAAAAATTCTTGTACAATTGATTAAATATGCATGTGATGACGACAAATTAACTCAAAATTGGACAAAAATCACGCAATTACACATCATCTTACATAAATTTTTACAAAAATCGACATCGTAGTTCGATTTATTTGGATTTTCGTCACTTTGTATCTGTAAAATGACCATGCAGTAATATTTGAATAAAAGACACGCAATTTCGTTGAAAAATCTTCTGCCACCATCATTTCGATAAACAAAACTTCAGTTACGTAGGCTCTTTGTGCATTTTTATTACAAAAATTCTTGTACAATTGATTAAACATGCATGTGATGACGATAAATTAACTCAAAATTAAACAAAAATCACGCAGTTACACATCATCTCACATAAATCTTTACAAAAATCGACATCGCAGTTTGATTTATTTGGATTTTCGTCACTTTGTATCTTTAAAATAACTTCATACAGTAATATTTGAATAAAAGACACGCAATTTCGTTGAAAAATCTTCTGCCACCATCATTTCGATAAACAAAACTTCAGTTACGTAGGCTCTTTGTGCATTTTTATTAGAAAAATTCTTGTACAATTGATTAAATATGCATGTGATGACGGGAAATTAACTCAAAATTGAACAAAAATCACGCAATTACACATCATCTCACATAAATTTTTACAAAAATCGACATCGTTGTTTGATTTATTTGGATTTTCGTCACTTTGTATCCGTAAAATACAGATTGTTTTAACTCAAAATTAAACAGTAATATCTGAATAAAAGACGCAATTTCGTTGAAAAATCTTCTGCCACCATCATTTCGATAAACAAAACTTCAGTTACGTAGGCTCTTTGTGCATTTTTATTACAAAAATTCTTGTACAATTGATTAAATATGCATGTGATGACGACAAATTAACTCAAAATTGGACAAAAATCACGCAATTACACATCATCTCATAAATTTTTACAAAAATCGACATCGCAGTTTGATTTATTTAGATTTTCGTCATTTTGTATCTGTAAAATAACTTTATACAGTAATATTTGAATAAAAGACATGCAATTCCGTTGAAAAATCTTCTGCCACTATCAATTCGATAAACAAAACTTCAGTTACGTAGGCTCTTTGTGCATTTTTATTACAAAAATTCTTGTACAATTGATTAAATATGCATGTGATGATGACAAATTAACTCAAAATTGAACAAAAATCACGCAATTACACATCATCTCACATAAATTTCTACAAAAATCGACATCGTAGTTTGATTTATTTGGATTTTCGTCACTTTGTATCTGTAAAATAACTTCATGCAGTAATATTTGAATAAAAGACACGCAATTTCGTTGAAAAATCTTCTGCCACCATCATTTCGATAAACAAAACTTCAGTTACGTAGGCTCTTTGTGAATTTTTATTACAAAAATTCTTGTACAATTGATTAAATATGCATGTGATGACGACAAATTAACTCAAAATTGGACAAAAATTACGCAATTACACATCATTTTTACAAAAATCGACATCGTAGTTTGATTTATTTGGATTTTCGTCACTTTGTATCTGTAAAATAACTTCAAACAGTAATATTTGAATAAAAGACACGCAATTTCGTTGAAAACTCTTTTGCCACCATCATTTCGATACACAAAACTTCAGTTACGTAGACTCTTTGTGCATTTTCATTACAAAAATTCTTGTAATAATTGATTAAATATGCATGTGATGACGACAAATTAACTCAAAATTGAACAAAAATCACGCAATTATACATCTCACATAAATTTTTACAAAAATCGATATCGTAGTTTGATTTATTTGGATTTTAGTCACTTTGTGTCTATAAAATAACTTCAAACAGTAATATCTGAATAAAAAACACGCAATTTCGTTAAAAACTCTTCTGCTACCATAATTTCGATTAACAAAAATTCAGTTACGTAGGCTCTTTGTGCATTTTTATTACAAAAATTCTTGTACAATTGATTAAATATGCATGTGATGACGACATATTAACTCAAAATTGGACAAAAATCACGCAATTACACATCATCTCACATAAATGTTTACAAAAATCGACATCGCAGTTTGATTTATATGGATTTTTGTCACTTTGTATCTGTGAAATAACTTTAAACAGTAATATCTGAATAACAGACACACAATTTCGTTGAAAAATCTTCTGCCACCATCATTTCGATAAACAAAACTTCAGTTACGTAGGCTCTTTGTGCATTTTTATTACAAAAATTCTTGTACAATTGATTAAATATGCATGTGATGACAAATTAACTCAAAATTGGACAAAAATTACGCAATTACACATCATCTCACATAAATTTTTGCAAAAATCGACATTGTAGTTTGATTTATTTGGATTTCGTCACTTTGTGTCTGTAAAATAACTTCAAACAGTAATATTTGAATAAAAGACACGCAATTTTGTTGAAAAATCTTCAGCCACCATCATTTCGATAAACAAAACTTTGGTTACGTAGGCTCTTTGTGCATTTTTATTACAAAAATTCTTGTACAATTGTTTAAATATGCATGTGATGACGACAAATTAACTCAAAATTGGACAAAAATCACGCAATTACACATCATCTCACATAAATTTTTACAAAAATCGACACCGCAGTTTGATTTATTTGGATTTTCGTCACTTTGTATCTGTAAAATAACTTCATACAGTAATATTTGAATAAAAGACACGCAATTTCGTTGAAAAATCTTCTGCCACCATCATTTCGATAAACAAAACTTCAGTTACGTAGGCTCTTTGTGCATTTTTATTAGAAAAATTCTTGTACAATTGATTAAATATGCATGTGATGACGGGAAATTAACTCAAAATTGAACAAAAATCACGCAATTACACATCATCTCACATAAATTTTTACAAAAATCGACATCGTTGTTTGATTTATTTGGATTTTCGTCACTTTGTATCCGTAAAATACAGATTGTTTTAACTCAAAATTAAACAGTAATATCTGAATAAAAGACGCAATTTCGTTGAAAAATCTTCTGCCACCATCATTTCGATAAACAAAACTTCAGTTACGTAGGCTCTTTGTGCATTTTTATTACAAAAATTCTTGTACAATTGATTAAATATGCATGTGATGACGACAAATTAACTCAAAATTGGACAAAAATCACGCAATTACACATCATCTCATAAATTTTTACAAAAATCGACATCGCAGTTTGATTTATTTAGATTTTCGTCATTTTGTATCTGTAAAATAACTTTATACAGTAATATTTGAATAAAAGACATGCAATTCCGTTGAAAAATCTTCTGCCACCATCAATTCGATAAACAAAACTTCAGTTACGTAGGCTCTTTGTGCATTTTTATTACAAAAATTCTTGTACAATTGATTAAATATGCATGTGATGATGACAAATTAACTCAAAATTGAACAAAAATCACGCAATTACACATCATCTCACATAAATTTTTACAAAAATCGACATCGTAGTTTGATTTATTTGGATTTTCGTCACTTTGTATCTGTAAAATAACTTCATGCAGTAATATTTGAATAAAAGACACGCAATTTCGTTGAAAAATCTTCTGCCACCATCATTTCGATAAACAAAACTTCAGTTACGTAGGCTCTTTGTGAATTTTTATTACAAAAATTCTTGTACAATTGATTAAATATGCATGTGATGACGACAAATTAACTCAAAATTGGACAAAAATTACGCAATTACACATCATTTTTACAAAAATCGACATCGTAGTTTGATTTATTTGGATTTTCGTCACTTTGTATCTGTAAAATAACTTCAAACAGTAATATTTGAATAAAAGACACGCAATTTCGTTGAAAACTCTTTTGCCACCATCATTTCGATACACAAAACTTCAGTTACGTAGACTCTTTGTGCATTTTCATTACAAAAATTCTTGTAATAATTGATTAAATATGCATGTGATGACGACAAATTAACTCAAAATTGAACAAAAATCACGCAATTATACATCTCACATAAATTTTTACAAAAATCGATATCGTAGTTTGATTTATTTGGATTTTAGTCACTTTGTGTCTGTAAAATAACTTCAAACAGTAATATCTGAATAAAAAACACGCAATTTCGTTAAAAACTCTTCTGCTACCATAATTTCGATTAATAAAAATTCAGTTACGTAGGCTCTTTGTGCATTTTTATTACAAAAATTCTTGTACAATTGATTAAATATGCATGTGATGACGACATATTAACTCAAAATTGGACAAAAATCACGCAATTACACATCATCTCACATAAATGTTTACAAAAATCGACATCGCAGTTTGATTTATATCGATTTTTGTCACTTTGTATCTGTGAAATAACTTTAAACAGTAATATCTGAATAACAGACACACAATTTCGTTGAAAAATCTTCTGCTACCATAATTTCGATAAACAAAACTTCAGGTACGTAGGCTCTGTGCATTTTTATTAAAAAAATTCTTGTACAATTGATTAAATATGCATGTGATGACGACAAATTAACTCAAAATTGGACAAAGATCACGCAATTACACATCATCTCACATAAATTTTCACAAAAATCGACATCGTAGTTTGATTTATTTCGATTTTCGTCACTTTGTATCTGTAAAATAACTTCAAACAGTAATATCTGAATAAAAGACACGCAATTTCGTTGAAAAATCTTCTGCCACCATCATTTCGATAAACAAAACTTCAGGTACGTAGGCTCTGTGCATTTTTATTAAAAAAATTCTTGTACAATTGATTAAATATGCATGTGATGACGACAAATTAACTCAAAATTGGACAAAGATCACGCAATTACACATCATCTCACATAAATTTTTACAAAAATCGATATCGCGGTTTGATTTATTTGGATTTTCGTCACTTTGTATCTGTAAAATAACTTTAAACAGTAATATCTGAATAAAAGAAACGCAATTTCGTTGAAAAATCTTCTGCCACCATCATTTCGATAAACAAAACTTCAGTTACGTAGGCTCTTTGTGCATTTTTATTAAAAAAATGTTTGTACAATTGATTAAATATGCATGTGATGACAAATTAACTCAAAATTGGACAAAAATCACGCAATTACACATCATCTCACATAAATTTTTACAAAAATCGACATCGCAGTTTAATTTATTTGGATTTTTGTCACTTTGTATCTGTAAAATAACTTCATACAGTAATATTTGAATAAAAGACACGCAACTTCGTTGAAAAATTTTCTGCCACCATCATTTCGATTAACAAAACTTCAGTTACGTAGGCTCTTTGTGCATTTTCATTACAAAAATTCTTGTACAATTGATTAAAGATGAATGTGATGACGACAAATTAACTTAAAATTGAACAAAAATCACGCAATTACACATCATCTCACATAAATTTTTACAAAAATCGACATCGCAGTTTAATTTATTTGGATTTTCGTCACTTTGTATCTGTAAAATAACTTCAAACAGTAATATCTGAATAAAAGACACGCAATTTCGTGGAAAAATCTTCTTCCACCATCATTTCGATTAACAAAACTTTAGTTACGTGGGCTCTTTGTGCATTTTTATTACAAATATTCTTGTACAATTGATTAAATATGCATGTGATGACGACAAATTAATTCAAAATTGAACAAAAATCACGCAATTACACATCATCTCATAAATTTTTACAAAAATCGACATCGTAGTTTGATTTATTTAGATTTTCGTCACTTTGTATCTGTAAAATAACTTCAAACAGTAATATCTGAATAAAAGACACGCAATTTTGTGGAAAAATCTTCTGCCACCATCATTTCGATAAACAAAACCTCAGTTACGTAGGCTCTTTGTGCATTTTTATTAGAAAAATTCTTGTACAATTGATTAAATATGCATGTGATGACGACAAATTAACTTAAAATTGGACAAAAATCACGCAATTACACATCATCTCACATAAATTTTTACAAAAATCGACATCGCAGTTTGATTTATTTGGATTTTCGTCACTTTATATTTGTAAAATAACTTCATACAGTAATATTTGAATAAAAGATACGCAATTTCGTTGAAAAATCTGACACCATCATTTCGATAAACAAATCTTTAGTTACGTAGGCTCTTTGTGCATTTTTATTGCAAATATTCTTGTACAATTGATTAAATATGCATGTGATGACGACAAATTAACTCAAAATTGGACAAAAATCACGCAATTACACATCATCTCACATAAATTTTTACAAAAATCGACATCGTAGTTTGATTTATTTGGATTTTCGTCACTTTGTATCTGTAAAATAACTTCAAACAGTAATATCTGAATAAAAGACACGCAATTTCGTGGAAAAATCTTCTGCCACCATCATTTCGATAAATAAAACTTCAGTTACGTAGGCCCTTTGTGCATTTTTATTACAAAAATTCTTGTACAATTGATTAAATATGCATGTGATGACGACACATTAACTCAAAATTGGACAAAAATCACGCAATTACACATCATCTCACATAAATTTTTACAAAAATCGACATCGCAGTTTGATTTATTTGGATTTTCGTCACTTTATATCTGTAAAATAACTTCAAACAGTAATATTTGAATAAAAGACACGCAATTTCGTTGAAAAATCTTCTGCCACCATCATTTCGATAAACAAAACTTCAGTTACGTAGTCTCTTTGTGCATTTTCATTACAAACATTCTTGTACAATTGATTAAATATGCATGTGATGACGACAAATTAACATTTGTGCATATGAAGATTAATTAGAGCAAACCGCAAAATTAATTGGGTCAAACCGCGGAATTAATTAGGTCAATCCGCGGATATAATTCGCGGATTTAATTAGGTCAATCAGTTTAATTCGCGTTGACCTTTGACATAATCCAATTAGTGGTGCCTCCACTTCTACTCCCGTAGATACATCAAGCACAAAATTGCATCCATCAGTTAAATTGACTACTCATATGTGCTCAGGAAATGATTACCAGTAGCTAAACAAATAGCTAATATATTTTAGATGATTACAAATCTCATTTTATTGATCAAAGTGGTATTTAGCAACGGTAGTTTTATGTGTAACTTCCCGCCCAAATAGTGGGAACAAAATCGGTATAGTCAAAATCGAGAAAAAGTCTAAATCAGGAAGGTCCCTACCATTACCAAAACCAAAAGGAGCGCAAAAATCACCAAATAGAAAAAACATCATTTACCGAGGCCAATACCAATTTCACATTAACTAATTGACAGATACGTCCGAGTTAGATCCGATATACGGTTTCAAGTCTTTGACATGCCAACGGCCAGCATCGCTGCCGTCAACATTTAGTAAATCATAAACTAAATTTCCAATTTTTCGTTTAATGGTAAACAAAAGGTACTTGGGTGCTAATTTAGCAGAAAACCTATTAGCTGCATCTGAGAGCACCTTATTTCTTTTCCAAACTTTATCACCAACTTGGTATTCTATATCCCGTTTTCGTAAATTATATCGCTCTGAATTCCGCCGATAAGATTCAGAAAGCTTCCTCTGAATGTTTTCGTAAATGTCGCGAAGATGACCTAGTGCATCTGCTAAAATTTTCCTATCGATAGGTTGCAAGTCTACTTCGGCAGTTGACTCGATTTTCCCATAAAACTCGCCCGAGGCGGGAATATTCCTACCAAAATTTAGAAATGCGGGACTATATCCCGTAACTTTGTTTCGCGGTTCTAATAGCATACACTATCTTTGCTAATTCCTTATCCCAATCCTGGTGTTTTTCCCCAATATAGCTTCTAATAGCCGTTCCTATCGTACGATTTATACGTTCTACAGGATTAAATTGTGGGTGGTAATACGCATTGTACCAGATTTTCTGTACTTTGTACTGTTTAGCCAATTTTTTAAACAATGATCCTGCGAATTGAGTACCGTTATCGCATAAAATGATTTGAGGAACTCCGTAAACTAAAAATACTTGATCTTCCATGAAATTAACAATAGCTTGGGCGGTCGTTCGAAGAGGATGGAGTAAAACATATTTAGTCAACCAGTCGGATACAACTAAAATATAACAATACCCTTTGGAGGATCTGGGCAAAGGGCCCATAATATCGACGGATATCATTTGCCATGGATAACGTGCCTTCTTCTCGCGTCCCATAAGGCCAAAACCCCTAGAATTCGGAGATTTTTGTTCATTGCAGGTTTTACAAGCTCTTATATAACGTAATATGTCCCTACGCATTTTCGGCCAATAATACTGTTCTGTAACTCTACCTACGGTTTTATAATACCCTAGATAAGCCGCCGTCGGTTTGTCATGGTAACGTTTAATTATATTACGCCTATCAGCATTCGGAACCAGTAATTTCCAATCAGTTATATTGGTTTTTAAAGGTATTTTCGAAGAAACATGTTTATAGATATAACCATCTTCAATTTTCCAATGGGGATATAAATCAGGGTTGTTAATGATTTTACTTTTCATTTTCAAATACCACGGATCTGAACGTTTCAACTCGATCCCTACGACATTAATCTCGTTAGGAACAGCGCGCGACAATGCATCAGGTACAATATTAAACTTGCCTTTTCTATGAACTAACTCGTAATCAAACTGTTGCAGTTTAACAGACCAGCGGGCTAATTTGCCTGTGGGTTCCTTCATTCTCTTTAACCAAAGAAGTGAGTAATGGTCCGTAACTACAGTAAATTTGGTGCCCTCTATATAGGGTCGAAATTTATCAATGCAAAAAATAACGGCCCGACATTCGGGTTCCGTCACGCTGTAATTACTTTCTGCTTTATTTAGGCTTCTACTAACGAATGAAATAACTTTTTCTTCACCGTCCTGCATTTGCGTAAGTACTCCTCCTAAGCCGGTATCGGAAGCATCGCACTGAATAACAAATGGTAGGAAAAAATCGGGCGATGTTAAAATAGGTGCCGAAATTAAAGCTTGTTTAATAGTTATAAACGCGGATTCAGCTTTCTCATTCCAGATTACGGTTTGTCGTTTTTGTTTGCCTTTCAATAGATCATTAATTGGCGACATTAACGTTGAGAAATGCGGTATGAAGCGCCTATACCAGCCGCACATCCCTACAAAACGCTTAATTTCGCTGGTAGTTCGAGGTCTGGGATAATTTACCATTGCCTCGACTTTTTCGGGATCGGTTCTGAGACCGCCTCCGTCGACTATAAAACCCAAATACTTCAAAGTTGAGCAGAAAAGTTTACACTTCTTTAAATTTATTGTTAGGTTAGCGTTATGTAAACGATTACCAACCTCCGTAAGTATCTTAACGTGCTCTTTGAAAGATGATTAACTATAATGTCGTCAAGGTACACGAATACTTTAGGTTCTAGTTCGGGTCCGAAAATAGCGTCCATTAATCGTTGTTGAACTTGCGCCGAGTTAGAAAGACCGAAAGGTAGGACAGTGAAATGAAAGAGACCTCTGCCTGGCACCGAAAATGCCGTTTTTTCTTTAGATACTTTATCTAGAGGGATCTGCCAAAATGCGCTGCGTAAATCCATCGATGAAATATACTTTGCGTCCCTTAACGAATCCAGAATGCAATCTACCTGAGGTAAAGGATAACAGTCCCGTTTGGTAACCGCATTCAATTGCCTCCCATCAAAACAAAAACGAAACTCCCCCGATTGTTTTTTTACTAGCAGTACGGGCGACGACCAACTACTAAAAGATGGCTCTACCACTCCTAACTCTAGCATTTTGTCTAATTCCTTATTAAGGTGGGCTAAAATGTATGGTGACATACGGTACTGTCTTTGCTTTATGGGTTTGGCATCCCCCGTATCTATGTGATGTACAACCCTATCAGTTTTCCCTAGTCTTTCTTCACTGCTGATAGTTTTAAATTCTGCCTTAACTTTCTCTATTTGAGAGAGTTCACAGTTGGAAAAAGTTTCTTTAAAACTTGAACTAAACGACTCATTAATATTAGCTGGTGAAAGAACATTAATTTCAAAATTACGCGTTTTACTTTGAATATCCCACGAATTATTTTTAAAATCTACAATTAACTCAAATAATTTGCAAAAATCTGACCCAAGAATAAAGTTATGGTCGACCGAAGGGACAACTAAGGCTTCTACCAATTTACAAGTAGCTCCGATAAGTACGGGTAGTAAAACTGAACCGACGTTTTCCGTCTGCAGTCGTCACATATTTTTCTTTGGGTTTCCTAGTTTTAATACCTAAGTAATTTAAAATAGCTAAACCCCAACGATGGTTTTATTTGCACCAGAATCTAATAGTGCTGTCACATTATGATTCAAAATTGAAATACTGATATCCGGACGGTTATCATGAAGCTTACTGCAAAATACGGGGCCATCTTCAGAACATTTATAAAAAATTTTAACCTTGGCTATCCAAGAACCCCATTCTGTTCGAGACAACTTAAGTTTCTCATATTTAACACAATTTTTGCAATTTAAATTATTAACATTAGACCTTCTATTAAAATATTCTTTATTGTTAGAAGTTATTACGTAGGAATTATTTGGTTTGGCCTGCGTCACACGAAGAGGCGGAGAACGGCCGTCAACTGCCGCCCCAAAAATTAGTTTTTTGGATTGTTACTATTCGAGCATTTTCTGCAAGTCGCAACAGTACAACCTGGAGCACCACATTTAAAACAAAACTGTTTTTGTTTACTCCTACAGTAGCGATGTGTGTGATTTCCCTTTTCACAATTCCAACACGTTACCATAGAGATTTCCGACCTTTCAACATTATGATTTTGAAATTGATTATTTTGTAGATACGCTAAGTCCGGTTCTAAAACGTCTTTGGGTTTTGGAGGTGGATGGTATCTATCTTTAAGTGCTAACGATTCATCATACGTTTACATAATTTAATGAGTTCCGTTAAAGAGTTAATTTCTGTTAATGCAAGTCTATCGGTGTAACGCGGTAATAAGTTTTTCTTAATATATTTCAAGCGAGTGTAGTCAGCTGGTTCCCTAGGTAATCGTTTAAATAGCGCGTCTATGGATGATATGTAAACGTGCACCGGTTCTTTAGGTCCTTGTGTTTGCGACTTAATTTCATCCCACAATCTATCTTCATAATCGCTAGGTAAATAGTCTCGTTTTAAAATTTCTACAGGTGAAGGCCAATCGGATACTGATGATTTTATCGCTCGAAACCAATTTCGTGCGTTTTCCGTAAATAATTCGATCGCGCATTTATACAATTCTTTATAGCTAACGTTTCGCGATACGCACAATTTATCAATGGTAGCTAAAAATGAATGTACACTAGTAGAACTCCCATCGAAAACTACTCCCCATTTATATATTGGACACGATTTCTTTACTTCAGTAGCAAGTACTGTAGGCGGTTTTTTACATGCGGAAGAAGTTGTAGCCACGGGTTGATTTTGGTTCAAAGCTGTTCTCTTAAGTTTTTCATACAAATCCGCTTCTACTTCTAAACAACTGGCGTATGATTCGTTCTTAAAAGAAAGCATATCTGCGTCCTCATCTTTTACGGGCATTCGCTTAACCCGCTCGGTTATTATTAATTAGAATTAAGAACAGGGGTAAGTTAATATATCCATCTAGAGATGTTCTAAATATATGTAGAATTGCTGAAACTGTGTTTAGAGAACATGTGAACAGAATCTCGGTAACTAATATTAAGACTATTTTAGATAACCAGATATTTAGGAGATGTTGCAAAGTGGCGTTTAATAATAATGAATTATTAGACCATATTAAGAGGGGGGGATTATTTGGATAATTATGTGTCTCAAATGATTAATTAATCATCAATACTTTTTTAAATACAGGGTTATCATAAAGTAACTTTTTAACAAATAAAGCTAACAACAAAAAGTAAACGAAATCTAATTGCTTAAGGGATGGGATTTTATTGTATCTATGGAAAACAAAAGCGTTGTCATGACATTGTTGAGGAGCCCGCGGGTGGCGCGGCGGATGGGTGGGGCGGACTGGGAAGGCATCAGTTCGTTTCGTTTAGTCAAGTGTAACGCCCGCTTTTGTTTCGTTTCTTCTTGTTGTGGTTTGAAGACTTGCTTTTTCAAGTAATTAATTTAGTAGTAGTGTGTTAATACCTAATAGATAGTAACTGCTTGTGCGTGTGTGATATATTAACTGCCAAAATGAGTGAAACTCCTCCAAAAGTTAAAAATCGATATTGTTGTTTTCATGACGAATGGCTAACCGACGAAAGTTTTTCTCAGTAGCTTAGCAAAGAAGACGATACAACGGCTTTTTGTAAAATGTGCAGAACCACTTTTACTATTAAATACGATCGGGTGAAAGCCATTAAACACCATCAGCAAACTACGGGGCATCCCAAGGTCATCCCAAGGTCCTACCAAGGTCATCCCAAGGTAATCCCAATGTCATCCCAAGGTCATCCCAAGTCCATCCCAAGGTCACATCCCAAAGTCATTCCAAGGTAATCCCAATGTCATCCCAAGGTTATTCCAAGGTCATCCCAAGGCCATCCCAAGGTCATTTTAAGGTCATCCCAAGGTAAACCCAAGGTCATCCCAAGGTCGGTCCAAGCTCATCCCAAGGACATCTCAATGTCATCACAAGGTCACATCCCAATTTCATCCCAAGGTCATCTTAAGGTCATCCCAAGGTCATTCCAAGGTCATTCCAAGGTCAACCCAAGGTCATCCCAAGGTCATCCCAACGTCATCCCAAGGTAATTCCAAGGTTATCCCAAGGTCATCCCGAGCTAATCCCAAGGTCATCCCAAGCTAAGTCCAAGGTCATATCGAGGTCATCTCAAGGTCAACTGAAGGTCATCCCAAGGTCACCCCAAGGTCATTCCAAGGTCATCCCAAGGTCATCCCAAGGTCATCCCAAGGTCATTCCAAGGTCATCTCAAGGTTATCTAGAGGTTATCTTAAAGTCATCCCAAGGTCATCCCAAGGTCATTCCAAAGTCATCCCAAGGTCATCCCAAGGTCATCCCAAGGTCATTCCAAGGTCATCTCAAGGTCATCCCAAGGTCATCCCAAGATCATCCCAAGGTCATCCCAAAGTCATCCCAAGGTCATCCCAAGGTCATCCCAAGGTCACCCCAAGGTCATCCCAAGGTTGTCCCAAGGTCATCTCAAGGTCATTCTAAGGTCATCCAAAGGTCATCAAAAGGTCATTCCAAGGTCATCCCAAGGTCATCCCAAGGTCGTCCCAAAGTCATCTCAAAGTAATTCCAAGGTCATCTTAAGGTCGTCCCAAGGTCATCCCAAGGTCATCCCAAGGTCATCCCAAGGTCATCTCAAGGTCATTCCAAGGTCATCCCAAGGTCATCCAAAGGTCATCCCAAGGGCACCCCAAGGTCATCCCAAGGTCGTCCCAAGGTCATCTCAAGGTCATTCCAAGGTCATCCAAAGGTCATCCCAAGGGCACCCCAAGGTCATCCCAAGGTCGTCCCAAGGTCATCTCAAGGTCATTCCAAGGTCATCCCAAGATCATCCCAAGGTCATCCCAAGGTCATCTTAAGGTCATTCCAAGGTCATTCCAAGGTCATACCAAGGTCATCCCAAGGTCATCCCAAGGTCATCTCAAGGTCATCCCAAGGTCATCCCAAGGTCATCTCAAGGTCATTCCAAGGTCATTCCAAGGTCATACCAAGGTCACCCCAAGGTCATCCCAAGGTCATCCCAAGGTCATCTCAAGGTCATTCCAAGGTCATCCCAAGGTCATCTCAAGGTCATCCCAAGGTCATCCCAAGGTCATCTCAAGGTCATCCCAAGGTCATTCCAAGGTCATACCAAGGTCATCCCAAGGTCATCCCAAGGTCATCCTAAGGTCATCTCAAGGTCATCCAAAGGTCATACCAAGGTCATCCCAAGGTCATCCCAAGGTCATCCCAAGGTCATCTCAAGGTCATCCCAAGGTCATCCCAAGGTCATCTCAAGGTCATTCCAAGGTATTCCCAAGGTCATCCCAAGGTCATCCCAAGGTCATCCCAAGGTCATCTCAAGGTCATTCCAAGGTCATCCCAAGGTCATCCAAAGGTCATCTCAAGGTCATCCCAAGGTCGTCCCAAGGTCATCCCAAGGTCATCCCAAGGTCATCCCAAGGTCATCCCAAGGACATCTCAAGGTCATCCCAAGGTCATCTCAAGGTCATTCCAAGGTCATTCAAATGTCATCCCAAGATAATCTCAAGGTCATTCCAAGGTCATCCCAAGGTCATCCCAAGGTAATCTTAAGTTCATCCCAAGGTCATTCCGAGGTCATCCCAAGGTCATCTTAAGTTCATCCCAAGGTCATTCCAAGGTCATCCCAAGGTCACCCCAAGATCATTCCAAGGTCCTCCCAAGGTCATCCCAAGGTCATCCCAAGGTCATCCCAAGGTCATCCCAAGGTCATCTCAAGGCCATCCCAAGGTCACCCCAAGGACATCCCAAGGTTGTCCCAAGGTCATCCCAAGGTCATCCCAAGGTCATCCCAAAGTAACCCCAAGGTCATCCCAAGGTTGTCCCAAGGTCATCTCAAGGTCATCTTAAAGTCATCCCAAGGTCATTCCAAGGTCATCTCAAGGTCATCCCAAGGTCATCCCAAGGTCATCCCAAGGTCATCTCAAGGTCATCCCAAGGTCATCCCAAGGTCATCCCAAGGTCATCCCAAGGCCATCCCAAGGTCACCCCAAGGACATCCCAAGGTTGTCCCAAGGTCATCCCAAGGTCATCCCAAGGTCATCCCAAGGTCACCCCAAGGTCATCCCAAGGTTGTCCCAAGGTTATCTCAAGGTCATTCTAAGGTCATCCAAAGGTCATCAAAAGGTCATCCCAAGGTCATCCCAAGGTCATCCCAAGGTCATCCCAAGGTCATTCCAAGGTCATCTCAAGGTCATCCCAAGCTCATCCCAAAGTAATCCCAAGGTAATCCTAGGATCAACCCAAGGTCATCCCAAGGTCATCCCAAGGTCATCCCAAGGTCACCCCAAGGTCATCCCAAGGTCATCCCTAGGTCATCCCAAGGTCATCCCAAGGTCATCCCAAGGTCATCCCAAGGTCATCTCAAGGTCATTCCAAGGTCATCCAAAGGTCATCCCAAGGTCATCCCAAGGTCATCTCAAAGTCATCTCAAGGTCATCCCAAGGTTATCACAAGGTCATCCCATGGTCATCTCAAGGTCATCTCAAGGTCATCCCAAGGTCATCCAGAGGTCATCCCAAGGTCATCCTAAGGTCATCCAAAGGTCATCTCAAGGTCATTCCAAAGTCATCCCAAGGTCATCCCAAGGTAATCCCAATGTCATCCCAAGGTCATCCCAAGTCCATCCCAAGGTCACATCCCAAAGTCATTCCAAGGTAATCCCAAGGCCATCCCAAGGTCATTTTAAGGTCATCCCAAGGTAAACCCAAGGTCATCCCAAGGTCGGTCCAAGCTCATCCCAAGGACATCCCAATGTCATCACAAGGTCACATCCCAATTTCATCCCAAGGTCATCTTAAGGTCATCCCAAGGTCATTCCAAGGTCATCCCAAGGTCAACCCAAGGTCATCCCAAGGTCATTCCAACGTCACCCCAAGGTAATTCCAAGGTTATCCCAAGGTCATCCCGAGCTAATCCCAAGGTCATCCCAAGCTAATCACAAGGTCATATCAAGGTCATCTCAAGGACATCTGATGGTCATCCCAAGGTCACTCCAAGGTCATTCCAAGGACATCCCAAGGTCATCCCAAGGTCATCCCAATGTCGTCCCAAGGTCATCCCAAGGTCATATAAAGGTCATCTCAAGGCCATCTTAAAGTCATCCCAAGGTCATCCCAAGGTCATTCCAAGGTCATCCCAAGGTTATCCCAAGGTCATTCCAAGGTCATCTCAAGGTCATCCCAAGGTCATCCCAAGGTCATCCCAAGGTCATCCCAAGGTCATCCCAAGGTCATCCCAAGGTCACCCCAAGGTCATCCCAAGGTTGTCCCAAGGTTATCTCAAGGTCATTCTAAGGTCATCCAAAGGTCATCAAAAGGTCATTCCAAGGTCATCCCAAGGTCATCCCAAGGTCGTCCCAAAGTCATCTCAAGGTAATTCCAAGGTCATGCCAAGGTCGTCCCAAGGTCATCCCAAGGTCATCCCAAGGTCATCCCAAGGTCATCTCAAGGTCATTACAAGGTCATCCCAAGGTCATCCAAAGGTCATCCCAAGGGCACCCCAAGGTCATCCCAAGGTCGTCCCAAGGTCATCTCAAGGTCATTCCAAGGTCATTCCAAGGTCATCCAAAGGTCATCCAAAGGGCACCCCAAGGTCATCCCAAGGTCGTCCCAAGGTCATCTCAAGGTCATTCCAAGGTCATCTAAAGGTCATTACAAGGTCATCCCAAGGTCATCTCAAGGTCATTACAAGGTCATCCCAAGGTCATCTCAAGGTCATCCCAAGGTCATTATAAGGTCATCCCAAGGTCATCCCAAGGTCATCCCAAGGTCATCTCAAGGTAATCCCAAGGTCATCTCAAGGTCATTGCAAGGTCATCCCAAGGTCATCCCAAGGTCGTCCCAAGGTCGTCCCAAGGTCATCCCAAGGTCATCCCAGGGTCATCTCAAGGTCATCTCAAGGTCATCCCAAGGTCTTCCCAAGGTCATTCTATGGTCATCCCAAGTTCATTCCAAGGTCGTCCCAAGGTCATCACAAGGGCATCCCAAGGTCATCTCAAGGTCATCTCAAGGTCATCCTAAGGTCATCGAAAGGTAATCCCAAGGTCATCCCAAGGTCATCCCAAGGTCATCCCAAGGTCATCTTAAGGTCATCCCAAGGTCATCTCAAGGTCAATCCAAGGTCTTCCAAAGGTCATCCCAAGGTCATCTCAAAGTCATCTCAAGGTCATCCCAAGGTCATCCCAAGGTCATCTCAAGGTCATCTCAAGGTCATTCCAAGGTCATCCAAAGGTCATCCCAAGTTCATCCTAAGGTCATCCCAAGGTCATCTCAAGATCATTCCAAGGTCATCCCAAGGTCATCCAAAGGTCATCACAAGGTCGTCCCAAGGTCATCCCAAGGTCATCCCAAGGTCATCCCAAGGTCGTCCCAAGGTCATCCCAAGGTCATCCCAAGGTCATCCCAAGGTCATCTCAAGGTCATCCCAAGGTCATCCCAAGGTCATCCCAAGGTCATCTCAAGGTCATTGCATGGTCATCCCAAGGTCATCCCAAGGTCATCCCAAGGTCATCTCAAGGTCATCTCAAGGTCATCCCAAGGTCATTTCAAGGTCATCCCAAGGTAATCCCAAGGTCATCTCAATGTCATCCCAAGGTCATCTCAAGGTCATCTCAAGGTCATCTCAAGGTCATCTCAAGGTCATCCCAAGGTCATCCCAAGGTCATCTCAAGGTCATCTCAAGGTCATCCCAAGGTCATCCCAAGGTCGTCCCAAGGTCATTCCAAGGTAATTCCAAGGTCATCCCAAGGTCATCCCAAGGTCATCTCGAGGTCATCTCAAGGTCATCCCAAGGTCAACCCTAGGTCATTCCAAGGTCATCCCAAGGTCATCCCAAGGCATTCCAAGGTCATCCCAAGGTCGCCCCAAGGTCATCCCAAGGTCATTCCAAGGTCATCCCAAGGTCATCCCAAGGTCATTCCAAGGTCATCCAAAGGTCATCCCAAGGTCATCCCAAGGTCATCTCAAGGTCATCCCAAGGTCATTCCAAGGTCATCCCAAGTTCATCCCAAGGTCGTCCCAAGGTCATCTCAGTCATTCCAAAATCATCCCAAGGTCATCCCAAGGTCATCCCAAGGTCATCCCAAGGTCATCCCAAGGTCATCTCAAGGTCATTCCAAGGTCATCCCAAGGTCATCCAAAGGTCATCCCAAGGGCACCCCAAGGTCATCCCAAGGTCGTCCCAAGGTCATCTCAAGGTCATCCCAAGGTCATCTCAAGGTCATCCCAAGGTCATTCCAAGGTCAGCCCAAGGTCATCCCAAGGTCATTCCAAGGTCATCCCAAGGTCATCCAAAGGTCATCCAAAGGTCATCCCAAGGTCATCCCAAGGTCATCCCAAGGTCATCTCAAGGTCATCCCAAGGTCATCTCAAGGTCATTCCAAGGTTATCCAAAGGTCATCCCAAGGTCATCCCAAGGTCATCTCAAGGTCATCCCAAGGTCATTCCAAGGTCAGCCCAAGGTCATCCCAAGTTCGTCCCAAGGTCCTCCCAAGGTCATCCCAAGGTCATCTTAAGGTCATCTCAAGGTCATCCCAAGGTCGTCCCAAGGTCATCTCAAGGTCATTCCAAGGTCATCCAAAGGTCATCCCAAGGTCATCCCAAGGTCATCTCAAGGTCATCCCAAGGTCATCCCAAGGTCGTCCCAAGGTCATCCCAAGGTCATCCCAATGTCATCTCAAGGTCATCTCAAGGTCCTCCCAAGGTCATCCCAAGGTCATTCCAAGGTCATTCCAAGATCATCAAAAGGTCATCCCAAGGTCATCCCAAAGTCATTCCAAGGTCATCTCAATGTCATCCCAAGGTCATCCCAAGGTCATCCCAAGGTCATCCCAAGGACATTCCAAGGTCATCCCAAGGTCACCCCAAGGTCTTCCCAAGGTCGTCCCAAGGTCATCTCAAGGTCATTTCAAGGTTATCCAAAGGTCATCCCAAGGTCATCCCAAGGTCATCTCAAGGTCATCCCAAGGTCGTCCCAAGATCATTTCAAGGTCATCCGAAGGTCCTCCCAAGGTCGTCCCAAGGTCATCCCAAGGTCATCTCAAGGTCATCCCAAGGTCATCTCAAGGTCATTCCAAGGTCATTCGAATGTCATCCCAAGATAATCTCAAGGTCATTCCAAGGTCATCCCAAGGTCATCCCAAGGTCATCCCAAGGTCATCCTAAGTTTATCCCAAGGTCATTCCAAGGTCATCCCAAGGTCAGCCGAAGGTCAGCCCAAGGTCATCCCAACGTCATTCCAAGGTCATTCCAAGGTCATCCCAAGGTCATCCCAAGGTAATCCCAAGGTAATCCCAAGATCAACCAAAGGTCATCCCAACGTCATCCCAAGGTCATTCCAAGGTCATCCCAAGGTCATCATAAGGTAATCCCAAGGTAATCCCAAGATCAACCCAAGGTCATCTCAAGGTCATTCCAAGGTCATTCAAATGTCATCCCAAGATAATCTCAAGGTCATTCCAAGGTCATCCCAAATTCATCCCAAGGTCATCCCAAGGTCGTCCCAAGGTCATCTCAAGGTCATATCAAGGTCATCTCAAGGTCATCTTAAAGTCATCCCAAGGTCATCCCAAGGTCATTCCAAGGTCATCCCAAGGTCATCCCAAGGTCATTCCAAGGTCATCTCAAGGTCATCCCAAGGTCATCTCAAGCTCATCCCAAGGTCATCCCAAGGTCACCCCAAGGTCATCGCAAGGTTGTCCCAAGGTCATCTCAAGGTCATTCTAAGATCATCCAAAGGTCATCAAAAGGTCATTCCAAGGTCATCCCAAGGTCATCCCAACTTCGTCCCAAAGTCATCTCAAGGTAATTCCAAGGTCATGCCAATGTCGTCCCAAGGTCGTCCCAAGGTCGTCCCAAGGTCATCCAAAGGTCGTCCCAAGGTCATCCCAAGGTCGTCCCAAGGTCATCCCAAGGTCATCCCAAGGTCATCCCAAGGTCGTCCCAAGGTCATCCCAAGGTCATCCCAAGGTCATCCCAAGGTCATCTCAAGGTCATCCCAAGGTCATCTCAAGGTCATTCCAAGGTCATTCAAATGTCATGCCAAGATAATCTCAAGGTCATTCCAAGGTCATCCCAAGGTCATCCCAAGGTCATCCCAAGGTCATCTTAAGTTCATCCCAAGGTCATTCCAAGGTCATCCCAAGGTCAGCCGAAGGTCAACGCAAGGTCATCCCAATTTCATCCCAACGTCACCCCAAGGTAATTCCAAGGTTATCCCAAGGTCATCCCGAGCTAATCCCAAGGTCATCCCAAGCTAATCCCAAGGTCATATCAAGGTCATCTCAAGGTCATCTAAAGGTCATCCCAAGGTCACCCCAAGGTCATCCCAACGTCATCCCAAGGTAATTCCAAGGTTATCCCAAGGTCATCCCGAGCTAATCCCAAGGTCATCCCAAGCTAATCCCAAGGTCATATCAAGGTCATCTCAAGGTCATCTGAAGGTCATCCCAAGGTCACCCCAAGGTCATTCCAAGGTCATCCCAAGGTCATCCCAAGGTCATCCCAAGGTCGTCCCAAGGCCATCCCAAGGTCATATCAAGGTCATCTCAAGGTCATCTTAAAGTCATCCCAAGGTCATCCCAAGGTCATTCCAAGGTCATCCCAAGGTCATCCCAAGGTCATTCCAAGGTCATCTCAAGGTCATCCCAAGGTCATCCCAAGGTCATCCCAAGGTCATCCCAAGGTCATCCCAAGGTCATCCCAAGGTTGTCCCAAGGTCATCTCAAGGTCATTCTAAGGTCATCCAAAGGTCATCAAAAGGTCATCCCAAGGTCATCCCAAGGTCATTCCAAGGTCATCTCAAGGTCATCCCAAGGTCATCCCAAGGTCATCCCAAGGTCATCCCAAGGTCACCCCAAGGACAATCCAAGGTCATCCCTAGGTCATCCCAAGGTCATCCCAAGGTCATCTCAAGCTCATTCCAAGGTCATCCAAAGGTCATCCCAAGGTCATCCCAAGGTCATCTCAAGGTCATCCCAAGGTCATCCCAAGGTCATCCCATTGTCATCTCAAGGTCATCTCAAGGTCATTCCAAGGTCATCCAGAGGTCATCCCAAGGTCATCCTAAGGTCATCCCAAGGTCATCTCAAGGTCATTCCAAAGTCATCACAAGGTCATCCCAAGGTAATCCCAATGTCATCCCAAGGTCATCCCAAGTCCATCCCAAGGTCACATCCCAAAGTCATTCCAAGGTAATCCCAAGGCCATCCCAAGCTCATTTTAAGGTCATCCCAAGGTAAACCCAAGGTCATCCCAAGGTCGGTCCAAGCTCATCCCAAGGACATCCCAATGTCATCACAAGGTCACATCCCAAATTCATCCCAAGGTCATCTTAAGGTCATCCCAAGGTGATTCCAAGGTCATTCCAAGGTCAACCCAAGGTCATCCCAAGGTCATCCCAACGTCATCCCAAGGTAATTCCAAGGTTATCCCAAGGTCATCCCGAGCTAATCCCAAGGTCATCCCAAGGTCATTCCAAGGTCATTCCAAGGTCAACCCAAGGTCATCCCAAGGTCATCCCAACGTCATCCCAACGTCATCCCAAGGTAATTCCAAGGTTATCCCAAGGTCATCCCGAGCTAATCCCAAGGTCACCCCAAGGTCATCCCAACGTCATCCTAAGGTAATTCCAAGGTTATCCCAAGGTCATCCCGAGCTAATCCCAAGGTCATCCCAAGCTAATCCCAAGGTCATATCAAGGTCATCTCAAGGTCATCTGAAGGTCATCCCAAGGTCACCCCAAGATCATTCCAAGGTCCTCCCAAGGTCATCCCAAGGTCATCCCAAGGTCATCCCAAGGTCATCTCAAGGCCATCCCAAGGTCACCCCAAGGACATCCCAAGGTTGTCCCAAGGTCATCCCAAGGTCATCCCAAGGTCATCCCAAGGTCACCCCAAGGTCATCCCAAGGTTGTCCCAAGGTCATCTCAAGGTCATCTTAAAGTCATCCCAAGGTCATTCCAAGGTCATCTCAAGGTCATCCCAAGGTCATCCCAAGGTCATCCCAAGGTCATCTCAAGGTCATATCAAGGTCATCCCAAGGTCATCCCAAGGCCATCCCAAGGTCACCCCAAGGACATCCCAAGGTTGTCCCAAGGTTGTCCCAAGGTCATCCCAAGGTCATCCCAAGGTCATCCCAAGGTCACCCCAAGGTCATCCCAAGGTTGTCCCAAGGTCATCTCAAGGTCATTCTAAGGTCATCCAAAGGTCATCAAAAGGTCATCCCAAGGTCATCCCAAGGTCATCCCAAGGTCATTCCAAGGTCATCTCAAGGTCATCCCAAGGTCATCATAAGGTAATCCCAAGGTAATCCCAAGATCAACCCAAGGTCATCCCAAGGTCATCCCAAGGTCACCCCAAAGTCATTCCAAGGTTAATCCAAGGTCATCCCAAGCTCATCCCAAGGTAATCCTAGGATCAACCCAAGGTCATCCCAAGGTCATCCCAAGGTCATCCCAAGGTCACCCCAAGGTCATCCCAAGGTCATCCCTAGGTCATCAAAAGGTCATCCCAAGGTCATCCCAAGGTCATCCCAAGGTCATCTCAAGGTCATTCCAAGGTCATCCAAAGGTCATCCCAAGGTCATCCCAAGGTCATCTCAAAGTCATCTCAAGGTCATCCCAAGGTTATCACAAGGTCATCCCATGGTCATCTCAAGGTCATTTCAAGGTCATCCCAAGGTCATCCAGAGGTCATCCCAAGGTCATCCTAAGGTCATCCAAAGGTCATCTCAAGGTCATTCCAAAGTCATCCCAAGGTCATCCCAAGGTAATCCCAATGTCATCCCAAGGTCATCCCAAGTCCATCCCAAGGTCACATCCCAAAGTCATTCCAAGGTAATCCCAAGGCCATCCCAAGGTCATTTTAAGGTCATCCCAAGGTAAACCCAAGGTCATCCCAAGGTCGGTCCAAGCTCATCCCAAGGACATCCCAATGTCATCACAAGGTCACATCCCAATTTCATCCCAAGGTCATCTTAAGGTCATCCCAAGGTCATTCCAAGGTCATCCCAAGGTCAACCCAAGGTCATCCCAAGGTCATTCCAACGTCACCCCAAGGTAATTCCAAGGTTATCCCAAGGTCATCCCGAGCTAATCCCAAGGTCATCCCAAGCTAATCCCAAGGTCATATCAAGGTCATCTCAAGGACATCTGATGGTCATCCCAAGGTCACTCCAAGGTCATTCCAAGGACATCCCAAGGTCATCCCAAGGTCATCCCAATGTCGTCCCAAGGTCATCCCAAGGTCATATAAAGGTCATCTCAAGGCCATCTTAAAGTCATCCCAAGGTCATCCCAAGGTCATTCCAAGGTCATCCCAAGGTCATCCCAAGGTCATTCCAAGGTCATCTCAAGGTCATCCCAAGGTCATCCCAAGGTCATCCCAAGGTCATCCCAAGGTCATCCCAAGGTCATCCCAAGGTCATCCCAAGGTCACCCCAAGGTCATCCCAAGGTTGTCCCAAGGTTATCTCAAGGTCATTCTAAGGTCATCCAAAGGTCATCAAAAGGTCATTCCAAGGTCATCCCAAGGTCATCCCAAGGTCGTCCCAAAGTCATCTCAAGGTAATTCCAAGGTCATGCCAAGGTCGTCCCAAGGTCATCCCAAGGTCATCCCAAGGTCATCCCAAGGTCATCTCAAGGTAATCCCAAGGTCATCTCAAGGTCATTGCAAGGTCATCCCAAGGTCATCCCAAGGTCGTCCCAAGGTCGTCCCAAGGTCATCCCAAGGTCATCCCAGGGTCATCTCAAGGTCATCTCAAGGTCATCCCAAGGTCATTCTAAGGTCATCCCAAGTTCATTCCAAGGTCGTCCCAAGGTCATCACAAGGGCATCCCAAGGTCATCTCAAGGTCATCTCAAGGTCATCCTAAGGTCATCGAAAGGTAATCCCAAGGTCATCCCAAGGTCATCCCAAGGTCATCCCAAGGTCATCCCAAGGTCATCTCAAGGTCATCCCAAGGTCATCTCAAGGTCAATCCAAGGTCTTCCAAAGGTCATCCCAAGGTCATCTCAAAGTCATCTCAAGGTCATCCCAAGGTCATCCCAAGGTCATCTCAAGGTCATCTCAAGGTCATTCCAAGGTCATCCAAAGGTCATCCCAAGTTCATCCTAAGGTCATCCCAAGGTCATCTCAAGATCATTCCAAGGTCATCCCAAGGTCATCCAAAGGTCATCACAAGGTCGTCCCAAGGTCATCCCAAGGTCATCCCAAGGTAATCCCAAGGTCGTCCCAAGGTCATCCCAAGGTCATCCCAAGGTCATCCCAAGGTCATCCCAAGGTCATCCCAAGGTCATCCCAAGGTCATCTCAAGGTCATCCCAAGGTCATCTCAAGGTCATTGCATGGTCATCCCAAGGTCATCCCAAGGTCATCCCAAGGTCATCTCAAGGTCATCTCAAGGTCATCCCAAGGTCATCTCAAGGTCATTGCATGGTCATCCCAAGGTCATCTCAAGGTCATTGCATGGTCATCCCAAGGTCATCCCAAGGTCATCCCAAGGTCATCCCAAGGTCATCCCAAGGTCATCTCAAGGTCATCCCAAGGTCATCCCAAGGTCATCCCAAGGTCATCCCAAGGTCATCTCAAGGTCATCCCAAGGTCATTTCAAGGTCATCCCAAGGTCATCCCAAGGTCATCTCAAGGTCATCCCAAGGTCATCTCAAGGTCATTGCATGGTCATCTCAAGGTCATCCCAAGGTCATCCCAAGGTCATCTCAAGGTCATCCCAAGGTCATTGCATGGTCATCCCAAGGTCATCCCAAGGTCGTCCCAAGGTCATCTCAGTCATTCCAAGGTCATCCCAAGGTCATCCCAAGGTCATCCCAAGGTCATCCCAAGGTCATCCCAAGGTCATTCCAAGGTCATCCCAAGGTCATCCAAAGGTCATCCCAAGGGCACCCCAAGGTCATCCCAAGGTCGTCCCAAGGTCATCTCAAGGTCATCCCAAGGTCATCTCAAGGTCATCCCAAGGTCATTCCAAGGTCAGCCCAAGGTCATCCCAAGGTCATTCCAAGGTCATCCCAAGGTCATCCAAAGGTCATCCCAAGGTCATCCCAAGGTCATCCCAAGGTCATCCCAACTTCATCTCAAGGTCATCCCAAGGTCATCCCAAGGTCATCCCAAGGTCATCCCAAAGTCATTCCAAGGTCATCTCAATGTCATCCCAAGGTCATCCCAAGGTCATCCCAAGGTCATCCCAAGGACATTCCAAGGTCATCCCAAGGTCACCCCAAGGTCTTCCCAAGGTCGTCCCAAGGTCATCTCAAGGTCATTTCAAGGTTATCCAAAGGTCATCCCAAGGTCATCCCAAGGTCATCTCAAGGTCATCCCAAGGTCGTCCCAAGATCATTTCAAGGTCATCCGAAGGTCATCCCAAGGTCGTCCCAAGGTCATCCCAAGGTCATCTCAAGGTCATCCCAAGGTCATCTCAAGGTCATTCCAAGGTCATTCGAATGTCATCCCAAGATAATCTCAAGGTCATTCCAAGGTCATCCCAAGGTCATCCCAAGGTCATCCCAAGGTCACCCCAAGGTCATCCCAAGGTTGTCCCAAGGTTATCTCAAGGTCATTCTAAGGTCATCCAAAGGTCATCAAAAGGTCATCCCAAGGTCATCCCAAGGTCATCCCAAGGTCATCCCAAGGTCATTCCAAGGTCATCTCAAAGTCATCCCAAGCTCATCCCACGGTAATCCCAAGGTAATCCTAGGATCAACCCAAGGTCATCCCAAGGTCATCCCAAGGTCATCCCAAGGTCACCCCAAGGTCATCCCAAGGTCATCCCTAGGTCATCCCAAGGTCATCCCAAGGTCATCCCAAGGTCATCCCAAGGTCATCTCAAGGTCATTCCAAGGTCATCCAAAGGTCATCCCAAGGTCATCCCAAGGTCATCTCAAAGTCATCTCAAGGTCATCCCAAGGTTATCACAAGGTCATCCCATGGTCATCTCAAGGTCATCTCAAGGTCATCCCAAGGTCATCCAGAGGTCATCCCAAGGTCATCCTAAGGTCATCCAAAGGTCATCTCAAGGTCATTCCAAAGTCATCCCAAGGTCATCCCAAGGTAATCCCAATGTCATCCCAAGGTCATCCCAAGTCCATCCCAAGGTCACATCCCAAAGTCATCCCAAGGTCAACCCAAGGTCATCCCAAGGTCATTCCAACGTCACCCCAAGGTAATTCCAAGGTTATCCCAAGGTCATCCCGAGCTAATCCCAAGGTCATCCCAAGCTAATCACAAGGTCATATCAAGGTCATCTCAAGGACATCTGATGGTCATCCCAAGGTCACTCCAAGGTCATTCCAAGGACATCCCAAGGTCATCCCAAGGTCATCCCAATGTCGTCCCAAGGTCATCCCAAGGTCATATAAAGGTCATCTCAAGGCCATCTTAAAGTCATCCCAAGGTCATCCCAAGGTCATTCCAAGGTCATCCCAAGGTTATCCCAAGGTCATTCCAAGGTCATCTCAAGGTCATCCCAAGGTCATCCCAAGGTCATCCCAAGGTCATCCCAAGGTCATCCCAAGGTCATCCCAAGGTCACCCCAAGGTCATCCCAAGGTTGTCCCAAGGTTATCTCAAGGTCATTCTAAGGTCATCCAAAGGTCATCAAAAGGTCATTCCAAGGTCATCCCAAGGTCATCCCAAGGTCGTCCCAAAGTCATCTCAAGGTAATTCCAAGGTCATGCCAAGGTCGTCCCAAGGTCATCCCAAGGTCATCCCAAGGTCATCCCAAGGTCATCTCAAGGTCATTACAAGGTCATCCCAAGGTCATCCAAAGGTCATCCCAAGGGCACCCCAAGGTCATCCCAAGGTCGTCCCAAGGTCATCTCAAGGTCATTCCAAGGTCATTCCAAGGTCATCCAAAGGTCATCCAAAGGGCACCCCACGGTCATTCCAAGGTCGTCCCAAGGTCATCTCAAGGTCATTCCAAGGTCATCTAAAGGTCATTACAAGGTCATCCCAAGGTCATCTCAAGGTCATTACAAGGTCATCCCAAGGTCATCTCAAGGTCATCCCAAGGTCATTATAAGGTCATCCCAAGGTCATCCCAAGGTCATCCCAAGGTCATCTCAAGGTAATCCCAAGGTCATCTCAAGGTCATTGCAAGGTCATCCCAAGGTCATCCCAAGGTCGTCCCAAGGTCGTCCCAAGGTCATCCCAAGGTCATCCCAGGGTCATCTCAAGGTCATCTCAAGGTCATCCCAAGGTCTTCCCAAGGTCATTCTAAGGTCATCCCAAGTTCATTCCAAGGTCGTCCCAAGGTCATCACAAGGGCATCCCAAGGTCATCTCAAGGTCATCTCAAGGTCATCCTAAGGTCATCGAAAGGTAATCCCAAGGTCATCCCAAGGTCATCCCAAGGTCATCCCAAGGTCATCTTAAGGTCATCCCAAGGTCATCTCAAGGTCAATCCAAGGTCTTCCAAAGGTCATCCCAAGGTCATCTCAAAGTCATCTCAAGGTCATCCCAAGGTCATCCCAAGGTCATCTCAAGGTCATCTCAAGGTCATTCCAAGGTCATCCAAAGGTCATCCCAAGTTCATCCTAAGGTCATCCCAAGGTCATCTCAAGATCATTCCAAGGTCATCCCAAGGTCATCCAAAGGTCATCACAAGGTCGTCCCAAGGTCATCCCAAGGTCATCCCAAGGTCATCCCAAGGTCGTCCCAAGGTCATCCCAAGGTCATCCCAAGGTCATCCCAAGGTCATCTCAAGGTCATCCCAAGGTCATCCCAAGGTCATCCCAAGGTCATCTCAAGGTCATTGCATGGTCATCCCAAGGTCATCCCAAGGTCATCCCAAGGTCATCTCAAGGTCATCTCAAGGTCATCCCAAGGTCATTTCAAGGTCATCCCAAGGTAATCCCAAGGTCATCTCAATGTCATCCCAAGGTCATCTCAAGGTCATCTCAAGGTCATCTCAAGGTCATCTCAAGGTCATCCCAAGGTCATCCCAAGGTCATCTCAAGGTCATCTCAAGGTCATCCCAAGGTCATCCCAAGGTCGTCCCAAGGTCATTCCAAGGTCATTCCAAGGTCATCCCAAGGTCATCCCAAGGTCATCTCGAGGTCATCTCAAGGTCATCCCAAGGTCAACCCTAGGTCATTCCAAGGTCATCCCAAGGTCATCCCAAGGCATTCCAAGGTCATCCCAAGGTCGCCCCAAGGTCATCCCAAGGTCATTCCAAGGTCATCCCAAGGTCATCCCAAGGTCATTCCAAGGTCATCCAAAGGTCATCCCAAGGTCATCCCAAGGTCATCTCAAGGTCATCCCAAGGTCATTCCAAGGTCATCCCAAGTTCATCCCAAGGTCGTCCCAAGGTCATCTCAGTCATTCCAAAATCATCCCAAGGTCATCCCAAGGTCATCCCAAGGTCATCCCAAGGTCATCCCAAGGTCATCTCAAGGTCATTCCAAGGTCATCCCAAGGTCATCCAAAGGTCATCCCAAGGGCACCCCAAGGTCATCCCAAGGTCGTCCCAAGGTCATCTCAAGGTCATCCCAAGGTCATCTCAAGGTCATCCCAAGGTCATTCCAAGGTCAGCCCAAGGTCATCCCAAGGTCATTCCAAGGTCATCCCAAGGTCATCCAAAGGTCATCCCAAGGTCATCCCAAGGTCATCCCAAGGTCATCCCAAGGTCATCTCAAGGTCATCCCAAGGTCATCTCAAGGTCATTCCAAGGTTATCCAAAGGTCATCCCAAGGTCATCCCAAGGTCATCTCAAGGTCATCCCAAGGTCATTCCAAGGTCAGCCCAAGGTCATCCCAAGTTCGTCCCAAGGTCCTCCCAAGGTCATCCCAAGGTCATCTTAAGGTCATCTCAAGGTCATCCCAAGGTCGTCCCAAGGTCATCTCAAGGTCATTCCAAGGTCATCCAAAGGTCATCCCAAGGTCATCCCAAGGTCATCTCAAGGTCATCCCAAGGTCATCCCAAGGTCGTCCCAAGGTCATCCCAAGGTCATCCCAATGTCATCTCAAGGTCATCTCAAGGTCCTCCCAAGGTCATCCCAAGGTCATTCCAAGGTCATTCCAAGATCATCAAAAGGTCATCCCAAGGTCATCCCAAAGTCATTCCAAGGTCATCTCAATGTCATCCCAAGGTCATCCCAAGGTCATCCCAAGGTCATCCCAAGGACATTCCAAGGTCATCCCAAGGTCACCTTAAGGTCTTCCCAAGGTCGTCCCAAGGTCATCTCAAGGTCATTTCAAGGTTATCCAAAGGTCATCCCAAGGTCATCCCAAGGTCATCTCAAGGTCATCCCAAGGTCGTCCCAAGATCATTTCAAGGTCATCCGAAGGTCATCCCAAGGTCGTCCCAAGGTCATCCCAAGGTCATCTCAAGGTCATCCCAAGGTCATCTCAAGGTCATTCCAAGGTCATTCGAATGTCATCCCAAGATAATCTCAAGGTCATTCCAAGGTCATCCCAAGGTCATCCCAAGGTCATCCCAAGGTCATCCTAAGTTTATCCCAAGGTCATTCCAAGGTCATCCCAAGGTCAGCCGAAGGTCAGCCCAAGGTCATCCCAACGTCATTCCAAGGTCATTCCAAGGTCATCCCAAGGTCATCCCAAGGTAATCCCAAGGTAATCCCAAGATCAACCAAAGGTCATCCCAACGTCATCCCAAGGTCATTCCAAGGTCATCCCAAGGTCATCATAAGGTAATCCCAAGGTAATCCCAAGATCAACCCAAGGTCATCTCAAGGTCATTCCAAGGTCATTCAAATGTCATTCCAAGATAATCTCAAGGTCATTCCAAGGTCATCCCAAATTCATCCCAAGGTCATCCCAAGGTCGTCCCAAGGTCATCTCAAGGTCATATCAAGTTCATCTTAAAGTCATCCCAAGGTCATCCCAAGGTCATTCCAAGGTCATCCCAAGGTCATCCCAAGGTCATTCCAAGGTCATCTCAAGGTCATCCCAAGGTCATCTCAAGCTCATCCCAAGGTCATCCCAAGGTCACCCCAAGGTCATCGCAAGGTTGTCCCAAGGTCATCTCAAGGTCATTCTAAGATCATCCAAAGGTCATCAAAAGGTCATTCCAAGGTCATCCCAAGGTCATCCCAACTTCGTCCCAAAGTCATCTCAAGGTAATTCCAAGGTCATGCCAAGGTCGTCCCAAGGTCGTCCCAAGGTCATCCAAAGGTCATCCCAAGGTCATCCCAAGGTCGTCCCAAGGTCATCCCAAGGTCATCCCAAGGTCATCCCAAGGTCGTCCCAAGGTCATCCCAAGGTCATCCCAAGGTCATCCCAAGGTCATCTCAAGGTCATCCCAAGGTCATCTCAAGGTCATTCCAAGGTCATTCAAATGTCATGCCAAGATAATCTCAAGGTCATTCCAAGGTCATCCCAAGGTCATCCCAAGGTCATCCCAAGGTCATCCCAAGGTCATCTTAAGTTCATCCCAAGGTCATTCCAAGGTCATCTCAAGGTCATCTAAAGGTCATCCCAAGGTCACCCCAAGGTCATCCCAATTTCATCCCAACGTCACCCCAAGGTAATTCCAAGGTTATCCCAAGGTCATCCCGAGCTAATCCCAAGGTCATCCCAAGCTAATCCCAAGGTCATATCAAGGTCATCTCAAGGTCATCTAAAGGTCATCCCAAGGTCACCCCAAGGTCATCCCAACGTCATCCCAAGGTAATTCCAAGGTTATCCCAAGGTCATCCCGAGCTAATCCCAAGGTCATCCCAAGCTAATCCCAAGGTCATATCAAGGTCATCTCAAGGTCATCTGAAGGTCATCCCAAGGTCACCCCAAGGTCATTCCAAGGTCATCCCAAGGTCATCCCAAGGTCATCCCAAGGTCGTCCCAAGGCCATCCCAAGGTCATATCAAGGTCATCTCAAGGTCATCTTAAAGTCATCCCAAGGTCATCCCAAGGTCATCTCAAGGTCATTCTAAGGTCATCCAAAGGTCATCAAAAGGTCATCCCAAGGTCATCCCAAGGTCATTCCAAGGTCATCTCAAGGTCATCCCAAGGTCATCCCAAGGTCATCCCAAGGTCATCCCAAGGTCACCCCAAGGACAATCCAAGGTCATCCCAAGGTCATCCCAAGGTCACCCCAAGGACAATCCAAGGTCATCCCTAGGTCATCCCAAGGTCATCCCAAGGTCATCTCAAGCTCATTCCAAGGTCATCCAAAGGTCATCCCAAGGTCATCCCAAGGTCATCTCAAGGTCATCCCAAGGTCATCCCAAGGTCATCCCATTGTCATCTCAAGGTCATCTCAAGGTCATTCCAAGGTCATCCAGAGGTCATCCCAAGGTCATCCTAAGGTCATCCCAAGGTCATCTCAAGGTCATTCCAAAGTCATCACAAGGTCATCCCAAGGTAATCCCAATGTCATCCCAAGGTCATCCCAAGTCCATCCCAAGGTCACATCCCAAAGTCATTCCAAGGTAATCCCAAGGCCATCCCAAGCTCATTTTAAGGTCATCCCAAGGTAAACCCAAGGTCATCCCAAGGTCGGTCCAAGCTCATCCCAAGGACATCCCAATGTCATCACAAGGTCACATCCCAAATTCATCCCAAGGTCATCTTAAGGTCATCCCAAGGTGATTCCAAGGTCATTCCAAGGTCAACCCAAGGTCATCCCAAGGTCATCCCAACGTCATCCCAAGGTAATTCCAAGGTTATCCCAAGGTCATCCCGAGCTAATCCCAAGGTCATCCCAAGGTCATTCCAAGGTCATTCCAAGGTCAACCCAAGGTCATCCCAAGGTCATCCCAACGTCATCCCAACGTCATCCCAAGGTAATTCCAAGGTTATCCCAAGGTCATCCCGAGCTAATCCCAAGGTCACCCCAAGGTCATCCCAACGTCATCCTAAGGTAATTCCAAGGTTATCCCAAGGTCATCCCGAGCTAATCCCAAGGTCATCCCAAGCTAATCCCAAGGTCATATCAAGGTCATCTCAAGGTCATCTGAAGGTCATCCCAAGGTCACCCCAAGATCATTCCAAGGTCCTCCCAAGGTCATCCCAAGGTCATCCCAAGGTCATCCCAAGGTCATCTCAAGGCCATCCCAAGGTCACCCCAAGGACATCCCAAGGTTGTCCCAAGGTCATCCCAAGGTCATCCCAAGGTCATCCCAAGGTCACCCCAAGGTCATCCCAAGGTTGTCCCAAGGTCATCTCAAGGTCATCTTAAAGTCATCCCAAGGTCATTCCAAGGTCATCTCAAGGTCATCCCAAGGTCATCCCAAGGTCATCCCAAGGTCATCTCAAGGTCATCCCAAGGTCATCCCAAGGTCATCCCAAGGCCATCCCAAGGTCACCCCAAGGACATCCCAAGGTCATCCCAAGGTCATCCCAAGGTCACCCCAAGGTCATCCCAAGGTTGTCCCAAGGTCGTCTCAAGGTCATTCTAAGGTCATCCAAAGGTCATCAAAAGGTCATCCCAAGGTCATCCCAAGGTCATCCCAAGGTCATTCCAAGGTCATCTCAAGGTCATCCCAAGGTCATCATAAGGTAATCCCAAGGTAATCCCAAGATCAACCCAAGGTCATCCCAAGGTCATCCCAAGGTCACCCCAAAGTCATTCCAAGGTTATTCCAAGGTCATCCCAAGCTCATCCCAAGGTAATCCTAGGATCAACCCAAGGTCATCCCAAGGTCATCCCAAGGTCATCCCAAGGTCACCCCAAGGTCATCCCAAGGTCATCCCTAGGTCATCAAAAGGTCATCCCAAGGTCATCCCAAGGTCATCCCAAGGTCATCTCAAGGTCATTCCAAGGTCATCCAAAGGTCATCCCAAGGTCATCCCAAGGTCATCTCAAAGTCATCTCAAGGTCATCCCAAGGTTATCACAAGGTCATCCCATGGTCATCTCAAGGTCATCTCAAGGTCATCCCAAGGTCATCCAGAGGTCATCCCAAGGTCATCCTAAGGTCATCCAAAGGTCATCTCAAGGTCATTCCAAAGTCATCCCAAGGTCATCCCAAGGTAATCCCAATGTCATCCCAAGGTCATCCCAAGTCCATCCCAAGGTCACATCCCAAAGTCATTCCAAGGTAATCCCAAGGCCATCCCAAGGTCATTTTAAGGTCATCCCAAGGTAAACCCAAGGTCATCCCAAGGTCGGTCCAAGCTCATCCCAAGGACATCCCAATGTCATCACAAGGTCACATCCCAATTTCATCCCAAGGTCATCTTAAGGTCATCCCAAGGTCATTCCAAGGTCATCCCAAGGTCAACCCAAGGTCATCCCAAGGTCATTCCAACGTCACCCCAAGGTAATTCCAAGGTTATCCCAAGGTCATCCCGAGCTAATCCCAAGGTCATCCCAAGCTAATCCCAAGGTCATATCAAGGTCATCTCAAGGACATCTGATGGTCATCCCAAGGTCACTCCAAGGTCATTCCAAGGACATCCCAAGGTCATCCCAAGGTCATCCCAATGTCGTCCCAAGGTCATCCCAAGGTCATATAAAGGTCATCTCAAGGCCATCTTAAAGTCATCCCAAGGTCATCCCAAGGTCATTCCAAGGTCATCCCAAGGTCATCCCAAGGTCATTCCAAGGTCATCTCAAGGTCATCCCAAGGTCATCCCAAGGTCATCCCAAGGTCATCCCAAGGTCATCCCAAGGTCATCCCAAGGTCATCCCAAGGTCACCCCAAGGTCATCCCAAGGTTGTCCCAAGGTTATCTCAAGGTCATTCTAAGGTCATCCAAAGGTCATCAAAAGGTCATTCCAAGGTCATCCCAAGGTCATCCCAAGGTCGTCCCAAAGTCATCTCAAGGTAATTCCAAGGTCATGCCAAGGTCGTCCCAAGGTCATCCCAAGGTCATCCCAAGGTCATCCCAAGATCATCTCAAGGTCATTACAAGGTCATCCCAAGGTCATCCAAAGGTCATCCCAAGGGCACCCCAAGGTCATCCCAAGGTCGTCCCAAGGTCATCTCAAGGTCATTCCAAGGTCATTCCAAGGTCATCCAAAGGTCATCCAAAGGGCACCCCAAGGTCATCCCAAGGTCGTCCCAAGGTCATCTCAAGGTCATTCCAAGGTCATCTAAAGGTCATTACAAGGTCATCCCAAGGTCATCTCAAGGTCATCCCAAGGTCATTCCAAGGTCATCCCAAGGTATTCCCATGGTCATCCCAAGGTCATCCCAAGGTCATCCCAAGGTCATCCCAAGGTCATCTCAAGGTAATCCCAAGGTCATCTCAAGGTCATTGCAAGGTCATCCCAAGGTCATCCCAAGGTCGTCCCAAGGTCGTCCCAAGGTCATCCCAAGGTCATCCCAGGGTCATCTCAAGGTCATCTCAAGGTCATCCCAAGGTCATTCTAAGGTCATCCCAAGTTCATTCCAAGGTCGTCCCAAGGTCATCACAAGGGCATCCCAAGGTCATCTCAAGGTCATCTCAAGGTCATCCTAAGGTCATCGAAAGGTAATCCCAAGGTCATCCCAAGGTCATCCCAAGGTCATCCCAAGGTCATCTCAAGGTCATCCCAAGGTCATCTCAAGGTCAATCCAAGGTCTTCCAAAGGTCATCCCAAGGTCATCTCAAAGTCATCTCAAGGTCATCCCAAGGTCATCCCAAGGTCATCTCAAGGTCATCTCAAGGTCATTCCAAGGTCATCCAAAGGTCATCCCAAGTTCATCCTAAGGTCATCCCAAGGTCATCTCAAGATCATTCCAAGGTCATCCCAAGGTCATCCAAAGGTCATCACAAGGTCGTCCCAAGGTCATCCCAAGGTCATCCCAAGGTCATCCCAAGGTCGTCCCAAGGTCATCCCAAGGTCATCCCAAGGTCATCCCAAGGTCATCTCAAGGTCATCCCAAGGTCATCCCAAGGTCATCCCAAGGTCATCTCAAGGTCATCCCAAGGTCATCTCAAGGTCATTGCATGGTCATCCCAAGGTCATCCCAAGGTCATCCCAAGGTCATCTCAAGGTCATCTCAAGGTCATCCCAAGGTCATTTCAAGGTCATCCCAAGGTCATCCCAAGGTCATCTCAAGGTCATCCCAAGGTCATCTCAAGGTCATTGCATGGTCATCCCAAGGTCATCTCAAGGTCATTGCATGGTCATCCCAAGGTCATCCCAAGGTCATCCCAAGGTCATCCCAAGGTCATCCCAAGGTCATCCCAAGGTCATCTCAAGGTCATCTCAAGGTCATCCCAAGGTCATTTCAAGGTCATCCCAAGGTCATCCCAAGGTCATCTCAAGGTCATCCCAAGGTCATTTCAAGGTCATCCCAAGGTCATCCCAAGGTCATCTCAAGGTCATCCCAAGGTCATCTCAAGGTCATTGCATGGTCATCTCAAGGTCATCCCAAGGTCATCCCAAGGTCATCTCAAGGTCATCCCAAGGTCATTGCATGGTCATCCCAAGGTCATCCCAAGGTCGTCCCAAGGTCATCTCAGTCATTCCAAGGTCATCCCAAGGTCATCCCAAGGTCATCCCAAGGTCATCCCAAGGTCATCCCAAGGTCATTCCAAGGTCATCCCAAGGTCATCCAAAGGTCATCCCAAGGGCACCCCAAGGTCATCCCAAGGTCGTCCCAAGGTCATCTCAAGGTCATCCCAAGGTCATCTCAAGGTCATCCCAAGGTCATTCCAAGGTCAGCCCAAGGTCATCCCAAGGTCATTCCAAGGTCATCCCAAGGTCATCCAAAGGTCATCCCAAGGTCATCCCAAGGTCATCCCAAGGTCATCCCAAGGTCATCTCAAGGTCATCCCAAGGTCATCCCAAGGTCATCCCAAGGTCATCCCAAAGTCATTCCAAGGTCATCTCAATGTCATCCCAAGGTCATCCCAAGGTCATCCCAAGGTCATCCCAAGGACATTCCAAGGTCATCCCAAGGTCACCCCAAGGTCTTCCCAAGGTCGTCCCAAGGTCATCTCAAGGTCATTTCAAGGTTATCCAAAGGTCATCCCAAGGTCATCCCAAGGTCATCTCAAGGTCATCCCAAGGTCGTCCCAAGATCATTTCAAGGTCATCCGAAGGTCATCCCAAGGTCGTCCCAAGGTCATCCCAAGGTCATCTCAAGGTCATCCCAAGGTCATCTCAAGGTCATTCCAAGGTCATTCGAATGTCATCCCAAGATAATCTCAAGGTCATTCCAAGGTCATCCCAAGGTCATCCCAAGGTCATCCCAAGGTCATCCTAAGTTTATCCCAAGGTCATTCCAAGGTCATCCCAAGGTCAGCCGAAGGTCATCCCAAGGTCATCCCAACGTCATCCCAAGGTCATCCCAAGGTCATCCCAAGGTCATCCTAAGTTTATCCCAAGGTCATCCCAAGGTCAGCCGAAGGTCAGCCCAAGGTCATCCCAACGTCATTCCAAGGTCATTCCAAGGTCATCCCAAGGTCATCCCAAGGTAATCCCAAGGTAATCCCAAGATCAACCAAAGGTCATCCCAACGTCATCCCAAGGTCATTCCAAGGTCATCCCAAGGTCATCATAAGGTAATCCCAAGGTAATCCCAAGATCAACCCAAGGTCATCTCAAGGTCATTCCAAGGTCATTCAAATGTCATCCCAAGATAATCTCAAGGTCATTCCAAGGTCATCCCAAATTCATCCCAAGGTCATCCCAAGGTCGTCCCAAGGTCATCTCAAGGTCATATCAAGGTCATCTCAAGGTCATCTTAAAGTCATCCCAAGGTCATCCCAAGGTCATTCCAAGGTCATCCCAAGGTCATCCCAAGGTCATTCCAAGGTCATCTCAAGGTCATCCCAAGGTCATCCCAAGGTCATCTCAAGCTCATCCCAAGGTCATCCCAAGGTCACCCCAAGGTCATTGCAAGGTTGTCCCAAGGTCATCTCAAGGTCATTCTAAGATCATCCAAAGGTCATCAAAAGGTCATTCCAAGGTCATCCCAAGGTCATCCCAACTTCGTCCCAAAGTCATCTCAAGGTAATTCCAAGGTCATGCCAAGGTCGTCCCAAGGTCATCCAAAGGTCATCCCAAGGTCATCCCAAGGTCGTCCCAAGGTCATCCCAAGGTCATCCCAAGGTCATCCCAAGGTCGTCCCAAGGTCATCCCAAGGTCATCCCAAGGTCATCCCAAGGTCATCTCAAGGTCATCCCAAGGTCATCTCAAGGTCATTCCAAGGTCATTCAAATGTCATGCCAAGATAATCTCAAGGTCATTCCAAGGTCATCCCAAGGTCATCCCAAGGTCATCCCAAAGTCATCCCAAGGTCATCCCAAGGTCATCTTAAGTTCATCCCAAGGTCATTCCAAGGTCATCCCAAGGTCAGCCGAAGGTCAACCCAAGGTCATCCCAAGGTCATCCCAACGTCACCCCAAGGTAATTCCAAGGTTATCCCAAGGTCATCCCGAGCTAATCCCAAGGTCATCCCAAGCTAATCCCAAGGTCATATCAAGGTCATCTCAAGGTCATCTAAAGGTCATCCCAAGGTCACCCCAAGGTCATCCCAACGTCATCCCAAGGTAATTCCAAGGTTATCCCAAGGTCATCCCGAGCTAATCCCAAGGTCATCCCAAGCTAATCCCAAGGTCATATCAAGGTCATCTCAAGGTCATCTGAAGGTCATCCCAAGGTCACCCCAAGGTCATTCCAAGGTCATCCCAAGGTCATCCCAAGGTCATCCCAAGGTCGTCCCAAGGCCATCCCAAGGTCATATCAAGGTCATCTCAAGGTCATCTTAAAGTCATCCCAAGGTCATCCCAAGGTCATTCCAAGGTCATCCCAAGGTCATCCCAAGGTCATTCCAAGGTCATCTCAAGGTCATCCCAAGGTCATCCCAAGGTCATCCCAAGGTCATCCCAAGGTCATCCCAAGGTCATCCCAAGGTCATCCCAAGGTTGTCCCAAGGTCATCTCAAGGTCATTCTAAGGTCATCCAAAGGTCATCAAAAGGTCATCCCAAGGTCATCCCAAGGTCATCCCAAGGTCATTCCAAGGTCATCTCAAGGTCATCCCAAGGTCATCCCAAGGTCATCCCAAGGTCATCCCAAGGTCACCCCAAGGTCAATCCAAGGTCATCCCTAGGTCATCCCAAGGTCATCCCAAGGTCATCTCAAGCTCATTCCAAGGTCATCCAAAGGTCATCCCAAGGTCATCCCAAGGTCATCTCAAGGTCATCCCAAGGTCATCCCAAGGTCATCCCATTGTCATCTCAAGGTCATCTCAAGGTCATTCCAAGGTCATCCAGAGGTCATCCCAAGGTCATCCTAAGGTCATCCCAAGGTCATCTCAAGGTCATTCCAAAGTCATCACAAGGTCATCCCAAGGTAATCCCAATGTCATCCCAAGGTCATCCCAAGTCCATCCCAAGGTCACATCCCAAAGTCATTCCAAGGTAATCCCAAGGCCATCCCAAGCTCATTTTAAGGTCATCCCAAGGTAAACCCAAGGTCATCCCAAGGTCGGTCCAAGCTCATCCCAAGGACATCCCAATGTCATCACAAGGTCACATCCCAAATTCATCCCAAGGTCATCTTAAGGTTATCCCAAGGTGATTCCAAGGTCATTCCAAGGTCAACCCAAGGTCATCCCAAGGTCATCCCAACGTCATCCCAAGGTAATTCCAAGGTTATCCCAAGGTCATCCCGAGCTAATCCCAAGGTCATCCCAAGGTCATTCCAAGGTCATTCCAAGGTCAACCCAAGGTCATCCCAAGGTCATCCCAACGTCATCCCAACGTCATCCCAACGTCATCCCAAGGTAATTCCAAGGTTATCCCAAGGTCATCCCGAGCTAATCCCAAGGTCACCCCAAGGTCATCCCTACGTCATCCTAAGGTAATTCCAAAATTATCCCAAGGTCATCCCGAGCTAATCCCAAGGTCATCCCAAGCTAATCCCAAGGTCATATCAAGGTCATCTCAAGGTCATCTGAAGGTCATCCCAAGGTCACCCCAAGATCATTCCAAGGTCCTCCCAAGGTCATCCCAAGGTCATCCCAAGGTCATCCCAAGGTCATCTCAAGGCCATCCCAAGGTCACCCCAAGGACATCCCAAGGTTGTCCCAAGGTCATCCCAAGGTCATCCCAAGGTCATCCCAAGGTCACCCCAAGGTCATCCCAAGGTTGTCCCAAGGTCATCTCAAGGTCATCTTAAAGTCATCCCAAGGTCATTCCAAGGTCATCTCAAGGTCATCCCAAGGTCATCCCAAGGTCATCCCAAGGTCATCTCAAGGTCATCCCAAGGTCATCCCAAGGTCATCCCAAGGCCATCCCAAGGTCACCCCAAGGACATCCCAAGGTTGTCCCAAGGTCATCCCAAGGTCATCCCAAGGTCATCCCAAGGTCACCCCAAGGTCATCCCAAGGTTGTCCCAAGGTCATCTCAAGGTCATTCTAAGGTCATCCAAAGGTCATCAAAAGGTCATCCCAAGGTCATCCCAAGGTCATCCCAAGGTCATTCCAAGGTCATCTCAAGGTCATCCCAAGGTCATCATAAGGTAATCCCAAGGTAATCCCAAGATCAACCCAAGGTCATCCCAAGGTCATCCCAAGGTCACCCCAAAGTCATTCCAAGGTTATTCCAAGGTCATCCCAAGCTCATCCCAAGGTAATCCCAAGGTAATCCTAGGATCAACCCAAGGTCATCCCAAGGTCATCCCAAGGTCATCCCAAGGTCACCCCAAGGTCATCCCAAGGTCATCCCTAGGTCATCAAAAGGTCATCCCAAGGTCATCCCAAGGTCATCCCAAGGTCATCTCAAGGTCATTCCAAGGTCATCCAAAGGTCATCCCAAGGTCATCCCAAGGTCATCTCAAAGTCATCTCAAGGTCATCCCAAGGTTATCACAAGGTCATCCCATGGTCATCTCAAGGTCATCTCAAGGTCATCCCAAGGTCATCCCAAGGTCATTCCAAGGTCATCTCAAGGTCATCCCAAGGTCATCATAAGGTAATCCCAAGGTAATCCCAAGATCAACCCAAGGTCATCCCAAGGTCATCCCAAGGTCACCCCAAAGTCATTCCAAGGTTATTCCAAGGTCATCCCAAGCTCATCCCAAGGTAATCCCAAGGTAATCCTAGGATCAACCCAAGGTCATCCCAAGGTCATCCCAAGGTCATCCCAAGGTCACCCCAAGGTCATCCCAAGGTCATCCATAGGTCATCAAAAGGTCATCCCAAGGTCATCCCAAGGTCATCCCAAGGTCATCTCAAGGTCATTCCAAGGTCATCCAAAGGTCATCCCAAGGTCATCCCAAGGTCATCTCAAAGTCATCTCAAGGTCATCCCAAGGTTATCACAAGGTCATCCCATGGTCATCTCAAGGTCATCTCAAGGTCATCCCAAGGTCATCCAGAGGTCATCCCAAGGTCATCCTAAGGTCATCCAAAGGTCATCTCAAGGTCATTCCAAAGTCATCCCAAGGTCATCCCAAGGTAATCCCAATGTCATCCCAAGGTCATCCCAAGTCCATCCCAAGGTCACATCCCAAAGTCATTCCAAGGTAATCCCAAGGCCATCCCAAGGTCATTTTAAGGTCATCCCAAGGTAAACCCAAGGTCATCCCAAGGTCGGTCCAAGCTCATCCCAAGGACATCCCAATGTCATCACAAGGTCACATCCCAATTTCATCCCAAGGTCATCTTAAGGTCATCCCAAGGTCATTCCAAGGTCATCCCAAGGTCAACCCAAGGTCATCCCAAGGTCATTCCAACGTCACCCCAAGGTAATTCCAAGGTTATCCCAAGGTCATCCCGAGCTAATCCCAAGGTCATCCCAAGCTAATCCCAAGGTCATATCAAGGTCATCTCAAGGACATCTGATGGTCATCCCAAGGTCACTCCAAGGTCATTCCAAGGACATCCCAAGGTCATCCCAAGGTCATCCCAATGTCGTCCCAAGGTCATCCCAAGGTCATATAAAGGTCATCTCAAGGCCATCTTAAAGTCATCCCAAGGTCATCCCAAGGTCATTCCAAGGTCATCCCAAGGTCATCCCAAGGTCATTCCAAGGTCATCTCAAGGTCATCCCAAGGTCATCCCAAGGTCATCCCAAGGTCATCCCAAGGTCATCCCAAGGTCATCCCAAGGTCATCCCAAGGTCACCCCAAGGTCATCCCAAGGTTGTCCCAAGGTTATCTCAAGGTCATTCTAAGGTCATCCAAAGGTCATCAAAAGGTCATTCCAAGGTCATCCCAAGGTCATCCCAAGGTCGTCCCAAAGTCATCTCAAGGTAATTCCAAGGTCATGCCAAGGTCGTCCCAAGGTCATCCCAAGGTCATCCCAAGGTCATCTCAAGGTCATTACAAGGTCATCCCAAGGTCATCCAAAGGTCATCCCAAGGGCACCCCAAGGTCATCCCAAGGTCGTCCCAAGGTCATCTCAAGGTCATTCCAAGGTCATTCCAAGGTCATCCAAAGGTCATCCAAAGGGCACCCCAAGGTCATCCCAAGGTCGTCCCAAGGTCATCTCAAGGTCATTCCAAGGTCATCTAAAGGTCATTACAAGGTCATCCCAAGGTCATCTCAAGGTCATCCCAAGGTCATTCCAAGGTCATCCCAAGGTATTCCCATGGTCATCCCAAGGTCATCCCAAGGTCATCCCAAGGTCATCCCAAGGTCATCTCAAGGTAATCCCAAGGTCATCTCAAGGTCATTGCAAGGTCATCCCAAGGTCATCCCAAGGTCGTCCCAAGGTCGTCCCAAGGTCATCCCAAGGTCATCCCAGGGTCATCTCAAGGTCATCTCAAGGTCATCCCAAGGTCATTCTAAGGTCATCCCAAGTTCATTCCAAGGTCGTCCCAAGGTCATCACAAGGGCATCCCAAGGTCATCTCAAGGTCATCTCAAGGTCATCCTAAGGTCATCGAAAGGTAATCCCAAGGTCATCCCAAGGTCATCCCAAGGTCATCCCAAGGTCATCCCAAGGTCATCTCAAGGTCATCCCAAGGTCATCTCAAGGTCAATCCAAGGTCTTCCAAAGGTCATCCCAAGGTCATCTCAAAGTCATCTCAAGGTCATCCCAAGGTCATCCCAAGGTCATCTCAAGGTCATCTCAAGGTCATTCCAAGGTCATCCAAAGGTCATCCCAAGTTCATCCTAAGGTCATCCCAAGGTCATCTCAAGATCATTCCAAGGTCATCCCAAGGTCATCCAAAGGTCATCACAAGGTCGTCCCAAGGTCATCCCAAGGTCATCCCAAGGTCATCCCAAGGTCATCCCAAGGTCGTCCCAAGGTCATCCCAAGGTCATCCCAAGGTCATCCCAAGGTCATCTCAAGGTCATCCCAAGGTCATCCCAAGGTCATCCCAAGGTCATCTCAAGGTCATCCCAAGGTCATCTCAAGGTCATTGCATGGTCATCCCAAGGTCATCCCAAGGTCATCTCAAGGTCATCTCAAGGTCATCCCAAGGTCATTTCAAGGTCATCCCAAGGTCATCCCAAGGTCATCTCAAGGTCATCCCAAGGTCATCTCAAGGTCATTGCATGGTCATCCCAAGGTTATCTCAAGGTCATTGCATGGTCATCCCAAGGTCATCCCAAGGTCATCCCAAGGTCATCCCAAGGTCATCTCAAGGTAATCCCAAGGTCATCTCAAGGTCATTGCAAGGTCATCCCAAGGTCATCCCGAGGTCGTCCCAAGGTCGTCCCAAGGTCATCCCAAGGTCATCCCAGGGTCATCTCAAGGTCATCTCAAGGTCATCCCAAGGTCATTCTAAGGTCATCCCAAGTTCATTCCAAGGTCGTCCCAAGGTCATCACAAGGGCATCCCAAGGTCATCTCAAGGTCATCTCAAGGTCATTCCAAGGTCATTCCAAGGTCATCCAAAGGTCATCCAAAGGGCACCCCAAGGTCATCCCAAGGTCGTCCCAAGGTCATCTCAAGGTCATTCCAAGGTCATCTAAAGGTCATTACAAGGTCATCCCAAGGTCATCTCAAGGTCATCCCAAGGTCATTCCAAGGTCATCCCAAGGTATTCCCATGGTCATCCCAAGGTCATCCCAAGGTCATCCCAAGGTCATCCCAAGGTCATCTCAAGGTAATCCCAAGGTCATCTCAAGGTCATTGCAAGGTCATCCCAAGGTCATCCCAAGGTCGTCCCAAGGTCGTCCCAAGGTCATCCCAAGGTCATCCCAGGGTCATCTCAAGGTCATCTCAAGGTCATCCCAAGGTCATCTCAAGGTCAATCCAAGGTCTTCCAAAGGTCATCCCAAGGTCATCTCAAAGTCATCTCAAGGTCATCCCAAGGTCATCCCAAGGTCATCTCAAGGTCATCTCAAGGTCATTCCAAGGTCATCCAAAGGTCATCCCAAGTTCATCCTAAGGTCATCCCAAGGTCATCTCAAGATCATTCCAAGGTCATCCCAAGGTCATCCAAAGGTCATCACAAGGTCGTCCCAAGGTCATCCCAAGGTCATCCCAAGGTCATCCCAAGGTCATCCCAAGGTCGTCCCAAGGTCATCCCAAGGTCATCCCAAGGTCATCTCAAGGTCATCCCAAGGTCATCCCAAGGTCATCACAAGGTCGTCCCAAGGTCATCCCAAGGTCATCCCAAGGTCATCCCAAGGTCGTCCCAAGGTCATCCCAAGGTCATCCCAAGGTCATCCCAAGGTCATCTCAAGGTCATCCCAAGGTCATCCCAAGGTCATCCCAAGGTCATCTCAAGGTCATTGCATGGTCATCCCAAGGTCATCCCAAGGTCATCCCAAGGTCATCTCAAGGTCATCTCAAGGTCATCCCAAGGTCATTTCAAGGTCATCCCAAGGTAATCCCAAGGTCATCTCAATGTCATCCCAAGGTCATCTCAAGGTCATCTCAAGGTCATCTCAAGGTCATCTCAAGGTCATCCCAAGGTCATCCCAAGGTCATCTCAAGGTCATCTCAAGGTCATCCCAAGGTCATCCCAAGGTCGTCCCAAGGTCATTCCAAGGTCATTCCAAGGTCATCCCAAGGTCATCCCAAGGTCATCTCGAGGTCATCTCAAGGTCATCCCAAGGTCAACCCTAGGTCATTCCAAGGTCATCCCAAGGTCATCCCAAGGCATTCCAAGGTCATCCCAAGGTCGCCCCAAGGTCATCCCAAGGTCATTCCAAGGTCATCCCAAGGTCATCCCAAGGTCATTCCAAGGTCATCCAAAGGTCATCCCAAGGTCATCCCAAGGTCATCTCAAGGTCATCCCAAGGTCATTCCAAGGTCATCCCAAGTTCATCCCAAGGTCGTCCCAAGGTCATCTCAGTCATTCCAAAATCATCCCAAGGTCATCCCAAGGTCATCCCAAGGTCATCCCAAGGTCATCCCAAGGTCATCTCAAGGTCATTCCAAGGTCATCCCAAGGTCATCCAAAGGTCATCCCAAGGGCACCCCAAGGTCATCCCAAGGTCGTCCCAAGGTCATCTCAAGGTCATCCCAAGGTCATCTCAAGGTCATCCCAAGGTCATTCCAAGGTCAGCCCAAGGTCATCCCAAGGTCATTCCAAGGTCATCCCAAGGTCATCCAAAGGTCATCCCAAGGTCATCCCAAGGTCATCCCAAGGTCATCCCAAGGTCATCTCAAGGTCATCCCAAGGTCATCTCAAGGTCATTCCAAGGTTATCCAAAGGTCATCCCAAGGTCATCCCAAGGTCATCTCAAGGTCATCCCAAGGTCATTCCAAGGTCAGCCCAAGGTCATCCCAAGTTCGTCCCAAGGTCCTCCCAAGGTCATCCCAAGGTCATCTTAAGGTCATCTCAAGGTCATCCCAAGGTCGTCCCAAGGTCATCTCAAGGTCATTCCAAGGTCATCCAAAGGTCATCCCAAGGTCATCCCAAGGTCATCTCAAGGTCATCCCAAGGTCATCCCAAGGTCGTCCCAAGGTCATCCCAAGGTCATCCCAATGTCATCTCAAGGTCATCTCAAGGTCCTCCCAAGGTCATCCCAAGGTCATTCCAAGGTCATTCCAAGATCATCAAAAGGTCATCCCAAGGTCATCCCAAAGTCATTCCAAGGTCATCTCAATGTCATCCCAAGGTCATCCCAAGGTCATCCCAAGGTCATCCCAAGGACATTCCAAGGTCATCCCAAGGTCACCTTAAGGTCTTCCCAAGGTCGTCCCAAGGTCATCTCAAGGTCATTTCAAGGTTATCCAAAGGTCATCCCAAGGTCATCCCAAGGTCATCTCAAGGTCATCCCAAGGTCGTCCCAAGATCATTTCAAGGTCATCCGAAGGTCATCCCAAGGTCGTCCCAAGGTCATCCCAAGGTCATCTCAAGGTCATCCCAAGGTCATCTCAAGGTCATTCCAAGGTCATTCGAATGTCATCCCAAGATAATCTCAAGGTCATTCCAAGGTCATCCCAAGGTCATCCCAAGGTCATCCCAAGGTCATCCTAAGTTTATCCCAAGGTCATTCCAAGGTCATCCCAAGGTCAGCCGAAGGTCAGCCCAAGGTCATCCCAACGTCATTCCAAGGTCATTCCAAGGTCATCCCAAGGTCATCCCAAGGTAATCCCAAGGTAATCCCAAGATCAACCAAAGGTCATCCCAACGTCATCCCAAGGTCATTCCAAGGTCATCCCAAGGTCATCATAAGGTAATCCCAAGGTAATCCCAAGATCAACCCAAGGTCATCTCAAGGTCATTCCAAGGTCATTCAAATGTCATTCCAAGATAATCTCAAGGTCATTCCAAGGTCATCCCAAATTCATCCCAAGGTCATCCCAAGGTCGTCCCAAGGTCATCTCAAGGTCATATCAAGGTCATCTTAAAGTCATCCCAAGGTCATCCCAAGGTCATTCCAAGGTCATCCCAAGGTCATCCCAAGGTCATTCCAAGGTCATCTCAAGGTCATCCCAAGGTCATCTCAAGCTCATCCCAAGGTCATCCCAAGGTCACCCCAAGGTCATCGCAAGGTTGTCCCAAGGTCATCTCAAGGTCATTCTAAGATCATCCAAAGGTCATCAAAAGGTCATTCCAAGGTCATCCCAAGGTCATCCCAACTTCGTCCCAAAGTCATCTCAAGGTAATTCCAAGGTCATGCCAAGGTCGTCCCAAGGTCGTCCCAAGGTCATCCAAAGGTCATCCCAAGGTCATCCCAAGGTCGTCCCAAGGTCATCCCAAGGTCATCCCAAGGTCATCCCAAGGTCGTCCCAAGGTCATCCCAAGGTCATCCCAAGGTCATCCCAAGGTCATCTCAAGGTCATCCCAAGGTCATCTCAAGGTCATTCCAAGGTCATTCAAATGTCATGCCAAGATAATCTCAAGGTCATTCCAAGGTCATCCCAAGGTCATTCCAAGGTCATCCCAAGGTCATCCCAAGGTCATCTTAAGTTCATCCCAAGGTCATTCCAAGGTCATCTCAAGGTCATCTAAAGGTCATCCCAAGGTCACCCCAAGGTCATCCCAATTTCATCCCAACGTCACCCCAAGGTAATTCCAAGGTTATCCCAAGGTCATCCCGAGCTAATCCCAAGGTCATCCCAAGCTAATCCCAAGGTCATATCAAGGTCATCTCAAGGTCATCTAAAGGTCATCCCAAGGTCACCCCAAGGTCATCCCAACGTCATCCCAAGGTAATTCCAAGGTTATCCCAAGGTCATCCCGAGCTAATCCCAAGGTCATCCCAAGCTAATCCCAAGGTCATATCAAGGTCATCTCAAGGTCATCTGAAGGTCATCCCAAGGTCACCCCAAGGTCATTCCAAGGTCATCCCAAGGTCATCCCAAGGTCATCTCAAGGTCATCCCAAGGTCATCTCAAGGTCATTCCAAGGTCATTCAAATGTCATGCCAAGATAATCTCAAGGTCATTCCAAGGTCATCCCAAGGTCATCCCAAGGTCATCCCAAGGTCATCCCAAGGTCATCTTAAGTTCATCCCAAGGTCATTCCAAGGTCATCTCAAGGTCATCTAAAGGTCATCCCAAGGTCACCCCAAGGTCATCCCAATTTCATCCCAACGTCACCCCAAGGTAATTCCAAGGTTATCCCAAGGTCATCCCGAGCTAATCCCAAGGTCATCCCAAGCTAATCCCAAGGTCATATCAAGGTCATCTCAAGGTCATCTGAAGGTCATCCCAAGGTCACCCCAAGATCATTCCAAGGTCCTCCCAAGGTCATCCCAAGGTCATCCCAAGGTCATCCCAAGGTCATCTCAAGGCCATCCCAAGGTCACCCCAAGGACATCCCAAGGTTGTCCCAAGGTCATCCCAAGGTCATCCCAAGGTCATCCCAAGGTCACCCCAAGGTCATCCCAAGGTTGTCCCAAGGTCATCTCAAGGTCATCTTAAAGTCATCCCAAGGTCATTCCAAGGTCATCTCAAGGTCATCCCAAGGTCATCCCAAGGTCATCCCAAGGTCATCTCAAGGTCATCCCAAGGTCATCCCAAGGTCATCCCAAGGCCATCCCAAGGTCACCCCAAGGACATCCCAAGGTTGTCCCAAGGTCATCCCAAGGTCATCCCAAGGTCATCCCAAGGTCACCCCAAGGTCATCCCAAGGTTGTCCCAAGGTCATCTCAAGGTCATTCTAAGGTCATCCAAAGGTCATCAAAAGGTCATCCCAAGGTCATCCCAAGGTCATCCCAAGGTCATTCCAAGGTCATCTCAAGGTCATCCCAAGGTCATCATAAGGTAATCCCAAGGTAATCCCAAGATCAACCCAAGGTCATCCCAAGGTCATCCCAAGGTCACCCCAAAGTCATTCCAAGGTTATTCCAAGGTCATCCCAAGCTCATCCCAAGGTAATCCCAAGGTAATCCTAGGATCAACCCAAGGTCATCCCAAGGTCATCCCAAGGTCATCCCAAGGTCACCCCAAGGTCATCCCAAGGTCATCCCTAGGTCATCAAAAGGTCATCCCAAGGTCATCCCAAGGTCATCCCAAGGTCATCTCAAGGTCATTCCAAGGTCATCCAAAGGTCATCCCAAGGTCATCCCAAGGTCATCTCAAAGTCATCTCAAGGTCATCCCAAGGTTATCACAAGGTCATCCCATGGTCATCTCAAGGTCATCTCAAGGTCATCCCAAGGTCATCCCAAGGTCATTCCAAGGTCATCTCAAGGTCATCCCAAGGTCATCATAAGGTAATCCCAAGGTAATCCCAAGATCAACCCAAGGTCATCCCAAGGTCATCCCAAGGTCACCCCAAAGTCATTCCAAGGTTATTCCAAGGTCATCCCAAGCTCATCCCAAGGTAATCCCAAGGTAATCCTAGGATCAACCCAAGGTCATCCCAAGGTCATCCCAAGGTCATCCCAAGGTCACCCCAAGGTCATCCCAAGGTCATCCCTAGGTCATCAAAAGGTCATCCCAAGGTCATCCCAAGGTCATCCCAAGGTCATCTCAAGGTCATTCCAAGGTCATCCAAAGGTCATCCCAAGGTCATCCCAAGGTCATCTCAAAGTCATCTCAAGGTCATCCCAAGGTTATCACAAGGTCATCCCATGGTCATCTCAAGGTCATCTCAAGGTCATCCCAAGGTCATCCAGAGGTCATCCCAAGGTCATCCTAAGGTCATCCAAAGGTCATCTCAAGGTCATTCCAAAGTCATCCCAAGGTCATCCCAAGGTAATCCCAATGTCATCCCAAGGTCATCC